>VMBQ01010342.1:13699-27394 GCA_007657795.1 Dreissena rostriformis | reverse complement strand
CTACTACTACTACTACTACTACTACTACTACTACTTAAGTTAGTTGCAATGTCGATTATTGTTGCCACGATCAACGTTCTAAAAATGATCGCTTAATAAGCTTAATTTAGTCTTTGTGAAAATATTTTCTATGTTCATGTAACAATACATAGCCATTTAAAGAGGCCGCGCGATTATTGTTGCAACGGTGAACGTCAAAGCCATTGAATAGGGGACTATTGTATAATGGTTACAATTATAATGATTGGAATAACAAGGTTTTATCCGTTAAATATTTCAAAATATTAGTGTTCGCCTTTTCGGGGTATGGTTTGTCCGCTATTTAGCTCGATGTTTTTATCTTTGCTTGTAATCGATACATTTTATTTGATTTTGTTGCGATATATCGCTGTTTATCGGCTACAAAATAACGATATGGAGTTCGGATGCGTAGAAATTAGAGCCTCGTTCTGGGAAAACTGGGCATTTCACACAGGCTAATCAGGAACGACACTTTCGGCTTACAATGAATTTTCGCTTAGAAGACACGTCCTTTAAACGAAATATTCCATTATTGCGGAAAGTGTCGTCCCCTGTGCGTACCACACAGACTCATTTGGGACGAAACTTTACGCACATGCATGAAGCCCAGTTTTCCCAGAACGAGTCAAATTCATCGGGTTCGAACTGCAGCCGTGTACGTATGGACCAAGTTAATTGTGCATGTTTTATTGCTGAATTGTACAGGAATATGTTATAAGATAAGAAACATGAATTATATAAAACGCTTGAATTATTTGATTAGCATTATCGGCACAGAACCGAAAAAAGATACACACGAATAATACATTTAGTAATCAATATTATGTAAATTGAGTCGACAACATTCGAATACAATACCTGTGTCATATGCGACAAGAGTAAGTTTAAACCAGTTTTGGCATGCGCGCAAGCTGGTCTGCAGCTACGCTGGCAGAATATATTATAAGACCTATTTTCGCACAACGCGGCTCAATTGTATTGATATCCTTAGTGAACAGACTGTAAGCTTGATCGGGCCTTGTTGCACACAATTTAAGGGTCAACTAATATAATGGTCGCTAATTTTCGGATCAAGTAATTTATGCAAATTAAATCATAAAACTGTAAACGTCATGTTTATTGTCAAAATATGGGTATGCTCATATACTTTTTAAAGATTTTATCAACATGCTCCTTATTGTATTTACTGTATGGATGTCTAAGTTTAACCGTGGTATTGGGTAAAACGAGACGTGTTTGGCAAATGAACACCGGTAATGCGAAAATATTTCCAAATTGTACATAATATGCACATATAGCCTTTGTTCATATTTATTCGGCCACTTAAGACTTTCATTGACTGTTTATACAGAATGAAAAGTATTTCAAAACAAGTGAAACATTTGATTATTTTTGTATGTTTGTAACACACCAATGCTCAGATGGCACCCTGGTAACCCTGATTTATTTATATCTTTCCTATCAATCTTTTAAGTCATAATTTACGTGCTCTTTCATGTCCAAAAAACTTTTGTATTTAAAATAATACCACGAATGACGTGGACTCATACTCAAAATAAAGCTTCGTTTCAGAATAATCATCATTTAATATGTTTTTTTTAAAAAGCGTTACAAACGCGAAACGACTGCACAATTTTGAGTTGTTTCCGTTTAAGTTTGTTAAAACCCGTTAGTCACTTTTATGAAGTATACAATGCTTTATACAGATTATAACAGTCAGAATGGCCGAATGGTAACTGCTATATACTTTTTATTCACAGGACACTGGATCGAGTCCCGCTTGGGATAAGCAATTTTCGTTTTTTTCTTTCTAAAATTCTATTTATTCTTATAAAAGTAAAGCTCTAAAGTTCCGTGGTTAAAATATTAAAAGGAATTTAAGGCATTTACTGACAGACTCCAAAAATGCCGAATTCTGTGAACAAGTTCTTTTCATTGGCCTTTAACGTTTAGAAATACTATGCACGTATTGTTGACAGACTAAATGCATAATTAGTATCCTTGGAATAAGCTCCACTATTTGATAATTATTATATTTCATTCGATATATTATTAGCTCTTATCTCTGTATATCCACATAACCAGAAGTCTAAATTACACCAAATTTTTAACTCAATATATATTAATTCAGCCTTAACACTAAGGCAATTATAAAGGACGTAATACTTTACAAAAGTAATGTCTTACCCTGAATGTTATGTTTAAACCCAAAACTATAAACACGACACTTTGGTGTATTTTTTTCAAAAACCAATCAACTGTGAAGGCTCACTTTCAATTGAACCTTCAATGGTCGGATATACGGGTACAGTGAACGAGCTAACACCTGTCAATATCAATTCCAATACGCGATTTACCGCGATCGATTTCCGTTTCAAAAGGATCACGGTTCAAAAGATTACCAAACTTTGTATTAATTGCGAGCATGTATGTTTTTGAGTGTGGAGACACAACCGTTTCGAAATATACAGTAAGTCTTTGAGTATTATATGTACATGTATTTCAATTTAGTGTTGTTTTATTGTAATGAGGTTTTTTGAGCTCCATAAAACCGACTGAAACCCTTATCCTTCCGAGGCCCTCATCCCAGGGCCCGTATTCACCAAACCATTCTTAGACATGGAAAAGGAATGTTCCAAGATAAATACGTTCAGCGTTTGAAATCATACAGGATACAAATGTTGCTTACGTCAAAAATACATTGTTTGAAATGAAGAATGTTTTAGACAGAGGAGTAGAATTCCTTTTCATATTAAACTGTATAATACTATTATAATCTTACAGATTATTTATTTTTTTAGACTTAAGTCTGAAGATTTGTTAGTAATAAAGGGGACCAGTTTTATTAATACAGGTATTTATCTGTTTTTTTAGTCGCGTGTGTTTGTGGCGAAGTGTCCGATAAAAATATCGACCACTTGCAATAAAAAGAATCTGCTGCTAAATCCCATCATTCAAGTGTCAACGTGTAAATATTAAAAAAATATAACTTTCCAGTGTAGCGTCTTCCAAAGTTGACAGCAGTTTCCTGATATATTAGTTTTTTTTACACAGAACACAATGTTTATATGAGCCTTGCTCTGTAAAAAGGGGGTTTTATGCATGTGCGTAAAGTGGCGTCCCAGATTGACTGTGCAGTCCGCACTGGCTTATCAGGGACGACCCTTTCTTCTTTAATGGAATTTTCGGTTTAAATAAAGTCTCTTCTCAGCAGAAATCCAGTCAAGGCAGAAAGTGTCGTCCCTTATTAGCCTGTGTGGCATGTTAAAACTGTTCAGTGATTGGACTCGAAAACAATGGGTCGTTTAAACTGTTCAGTGATTGGACTCGAAAACAATGGGTCGTTTAAGACACAATATCAAACAGAATGATGAATTCTTAAATTCAGATTTCAAAATCCCATACAACACTGTATTAATAAAAATACTCTTTTTACAAAGTATTGCATCGAAATAATTGAGTCTTCGAACAGAAACAGAAACATGCACTCAATTAAATAATTGTGATATATTGCATATTCTTAATTTACAATAGACGTAATCTGCAGACTAGCAATGATAGCTGACTAGACATCAATATATTACAGATTATGCCATTGTTTCCAGTTACCATCCCTTCATAATTTTCTCTCTTAAAACTGTTAAATGATACGCATTCATAAAATTATATGTTCTCTATCCTTTTTTTAATTTTCATACTGTTGTACGCAAAACAATAAAACAGTATTTGTCAGTCTGTGAACACAACTCTTCAATAATTAGAATATCGACAATGATTGACATATGGACATTTGAAGAAACACACTATTTGGTATTTGCTTATTAGGTGCAAAGTTCAAATATGTACGGGCTAATAAATTCATGATTTATCGCATGTTATTTGATCCCACATTCAATTGTATGGTAGCGATCTATTTTTATTCAAAATCAAAATACAGAAAAATGTAAATATTTACATATTCTCTCGCAAAAAAAACAACCACAACAACACGATATTTGAGAACAAAATTTACATTACTAGCAATACAATTGTATTTCCAGTAAGTTGTATTATTTGTGTAACCATAAAGCAAGGCAGCTTGAGGACAAAACTATATATTTGTTGACTGGTTGGTTGAAATTTGACCTACGTCATGCGAAAATAGGTATTACGCCAAAGAGGCCAGCGTGGCTCCGAACCAGAATGCGAATTAAGCTGTCTGTGAATGAGACCACGGAACCGTGCGTGACTTAGTTAATTTCAATAGGGTTATTTATAAATCTATTATTGAAACATGACTTGAGTATTAAAATACTGGTGGATTAATATCATTGAAAGCTGATTATGTTTACATTTCATTGTGCCTCTGTAGCTTAGTGGATAAGACGCTTGCGTTGTAATCCAGAGGTCCCGGGTTCGATCCCGGGTCGGGGCACATACATGCCAGTCATGTTTCAGCGGAATGCTGACTGACAAATAAAGACTCAGCCCGGCATTTAAAAATACTTTACTTTTACTAACTAAATGGTGTTTTTAAGATGTCTTAGTTTTATTACAACATTGCATAATTGTACAGGCTTAAAAGTTGTAGTACCATAACTCGAGGACGTTCACTTTGACCAAACAATTTCTCTGTCCGCTATAAAGTCACTTAATGTTTAATGGTCTCATTAGCGGGTAGCTCCTTATCAGTGAGCTTGATCCATGTGTCTCATGCAGATCTAAGATGTAGTGGTAAGACATAAACACATGAACGGCAAAATGTGAAAACAGTTTGTTTGTACTTTTCATTAAACGCAATTGCCTTTGTGTTAAAAGCAAACACTATGTTTTGTCTTGATCTATGTTAAAAGTGAGACATTAGCTTTAATTATTAATTGAGATATTCTCTTTGGGGCTTAATTAGTTTGTTCAGAGGAGAAACAATGTGTTTAAAAACACAATCAGGTTTTAATGGGATTCAGTCATTCAACGCCTGACATATTATAATATGTTTTTGGATATACGGCCTAGACAGTACCAGCATGTAAATGTTTGATATATGACCATTGAGCATCGCACAAGGGCCATTAAATTCCACTGCAGTGACAGTTCTAATGAACTATAATGGCGCTTGAAAGCAACACATAGAAAAATGGCACTCTCTGGATTCAACTAACCATACTGCTAAAACGCATGCTACAGAATATATGATATATTATATAGTATGCACATATTATATTTTTAATATTATGCACATATAATATATAATATATAATNACTACTACTACTACTACTACTACTACTACTACTACTACTACTACTACTACTACTACTACTACTACTACTACTACTACTACTACAACTAATGCTGCTGCTTACTGTTTTCAAATTGTAAATGTTTGTCCTTAATATGGCAATTCGCTTATATTATGAAATGGAAATTTATTTACTGACTTGCTTAAGAAAATCGTCAAATTAATATTTTTAAATTATTTATGCCATAGCAAATGAAGATACAAAGCTATCGTCGACAACTTTATGGCTTGCAGCGACGGGGGGATTATTTCTTCTGGTAGTTGGCGTCGCCACCACTGCTTGTTTGTGCATCAGAAGGAAGAAAAGTAAAAGGCATTAGAAATATGTTCTATAAAATATGTTGTAAAATCTTATCAACAAGGAGGAAGTGATTTGATTTATTATTTATTTCATTCCATAGTGCATCGACAAGTTGTAATTTTGTTGCTTTTGTATATTTCGACCATCGAGTTATTAAATTTTAATTTAATTGACTTATTACTCTCTTATATTGTTTTAATTAGGTTCTATTTTATTATATAAATGTTAATGTACACAATTGTATTTTGCGGTTAATTTTGAGGTGAATGCTAACCGATTCCAATCTCCAATGATTTGGATTGACCGTTTCAAGGCGGCTACCCAAGATTTATTCCGTTTTTATGTTAAATCTTTGTTCGGTACTTAGTGTCGAGTATCGTATAGGAATTGGAAAATCTCTCATAGGTTGCTTTTTCTATATTAAATACGCTTGGTGTAAAAACATATTATCCCATTTGACCAGCTATTTTATTTTGTAAGAGCGGTTTATTCATTAAAATCAATGATCATAATAATACAAATAGCTTGTAGTTAGTTTAATTAAGACGCCCGTTTTTATTTCAAATACAGGGAAGAGGGTTTATAAAGCCGTTCAACAGTGAGTACATACGTTTCACACACATAAGTTTGTGTTTAAAATTTGAGATTAAGATCATAGAATTGAACAAAAATGGTAAAAACTGTATTGAAATCCCCGTTATTGATATCAGTATATAGTTCACAATATACTATAATTGCATTATTTCATGTTTAGGCATGAACTACAACCATCGAATAGTCCACAAGGCGAGTGATTGAAATCATTACTTTGTTATATTTTGTAAACAGTAATACATACGTCATTTCTTCAATAATAGATGTTAAACGTAATATGTGTCATGTTGAGCTATTAAACACACGCAATGTGTTCGATTAAAAAGCGAACACGCATAATTGAATTTACAATGTAATTTAAAAACACAGGTATTAATGCGTATTATGTGTTTTACACACATTCAATGACAAGTGTGATATATTTCATTTGCAGAATTTAATGACACCAACAGCGTGCACTATGAAGTCATCCCCGACGACATTACAGAGCGTGAGGCGACATCAATGTACACGTCTGTCAAGGTTTGTTGTAACATTTGAATTGTTACTTCCAGTGGACATAAAATGTGATAATAAACCTTACATAGTTAATGTTATTAGTTTTCTCGTAAAGTCTTTGATCTGCAAGAGTAATTGTCAAGAAAATCTTTGTTAAGATCGGACTTTAATGTTTAATAGAGCAATTGCATAAATCATACACATAAATCGGCAATGTAAGTATTACATTAATCATAACACTATAGTTGATGCCATTTACAAAATGTTCAAGGATGATAGCTTTGCAACCTTATTAACCCAACAAGTTTTCATTGTCCGGTCAAAGGCAGTGCCACAAATTGTAATTTTGTTAGGCTTTGTGTTTTGATTGTCTTACTGTTTTGTGTTGTATTAGGGTGAATAAAAGACTTGCATATGATCGATATGTTTTTTTTCTGTTTAAGTGATGTTTCATGACTTGTATTATTGATTTATTTTTTGACAGATGACAGATGAGCATCTATACACTGGCTTGCGGGAATCCAGCGCCATGAAGAATCCCAATCTACAAGAGAAAAACAAAGAATCCGGAAACAAAGTGTACTATTTTGAAGTAAAATAGGGTACATATAAAGGCATTGTTTATGAAAAGGCACGTTTTATTAAGTTTTAACTATGTATGTGTCAATTGTTAAATTCGTCAACGCGAATTAAAATGTAAGTGTTTAAATATAAATATTTACCCCCATCATCAGGCCTGCTTCATTGCAAGAAACGCCTGAGAAATAAACTCCTTGATTGCAGTATTTCCGGGTGAAAGCTGTCACGCTCAGAATGAAGACGTAATTGTGTTTATTTACATGATGTCTATTGGTATTTATGGTTTTCGTTCGTTGGTTTGTTCTTGCTACATTTCTGTATGGGGTATTCTGCTGTCTATAGTCTTTTTAAAATAAAAGCTAATTATTTTTGCGGATATTGTACGATAAATAGAATACCAAGTGTAAATGTCCAATACATATATAGTTAATAGCAAGGCACGAATACAAGTATCAATCGCCAGGGCTCATTGTTTACGTTTTCGAAGCCTAGCTAACTAACCTTATATCAACCCATTATCTTAATCGAGGAACATTGCTACAAGCTGCGAGCATTTTTCGAATTCCCAAGACGAATTTAATAAAAAATTAAAAAAGATGGTTGAAGATGAAGATGACTGGTAGATCTAATTTAGTGACATGCTTTTCAAAAACGAACAAACGAACCGCTTTCCATACCAAGTTTATAAACCCTTACAGTTATTTTTTTGTTGTCATTTTGCGAAACAAAGTCTCCTGCTTTTTGCTAATCCAACAGTATAAACCCTTAAAAAAACACAACATGTTATATAACAACTATTTAAGAAGAAAAAAACCCATATTTATGCTGTTCGCATTTCACAGGAAACAAAGTTAAGTTTTTGTTCATTAAACACAACAATTTTAAACCGCGATGGTATTCACTTTTATCTTTTATCTAAACTTTTCAACCATGTTCATTTTTAAGGGAAAAATTATAATTTTAGACTGTTACTTTATTTAAGATAATACTACAATCTACGTTTCGCTATAAATTTATTTCTGGGGTAAAAGTGACATTTTTGTTCGGTTATATGCTTTATGGAATAACTGAAGCTCAATTGATTGAAGACATGTTTATTTCTGAGATTAAAGAAGAATTGCTGATTGTTATGTTATTTGTATTATAATACTCTAGCTATTATAGTGTATCATGATATATAACTTTATATATTTAAATTATATAACTTTGACTTATATGCAGTAGTATTATGACGTCGACCCATATGCAATAGTAATCTGGCACTAATTATTCTTGTTAATTAACGTCATTTGATTGAAAAACATCGAGAGGCCTGATTTTATATAGTTTCCATATTTTACAAAAGATTCCTAAAATTAAATACAAGCACAGTGGCACTGTAAATTGTACACAATGTACATAGTGTTTGCTACGTGTTTACCCGCGGAGGGAAGATAATAGTGACCAGTTTTTATCCAATCGCACTTGTAACTTTGGAGTTACTAGTATTTACCAAAATAGTGCGATTTTTGTACTTCTATTTTGTACGAAGCATATCTCGGAAACTAAAAGAGGGATCAACTTAAAATTAAATATATGTAGGTAGATCTGTTTAAGGGGATTGCAGTACACCATGAATCTTGCTTGCCTATTTTTAGAGTTGTTACACTGTGTTAACTGTTGCTCACCTATTTTGAGAGTTATCACCCTTTGGTAATTTTGACGTATTTTTTTTTCCGGACCATAACTTAAAAAGTCACGTCGTGTTATGCAAACTGTTGGATAATGATCGATGCGGGGGCATTGTGTAGTTCGTACCTAATTCTTGTTTATTCATTGGTTTTCCGCATACGTGTATATCATTTTACAATAATTGTTTGTTAAATCAATTAGCCTTTTAATGATCACTGGCATATAAACATGTTTGTTGTATCACATGCATGTTTTGTTGTTGTTGTTTTTTTGTGTTTTTTTTTTATGTTTTACAGACTTTGTTGATTTTAGTTCTAGTTCTTTTTTAAGTTGTATATGTTCAGTTATATTAAACAATGTATCAATTGCTTTCAAAAACATGTAATATATTAATATGTTATGCAGAATGTATAATCAGTCTATAATAATGAAATTAACCCAATATATATTTGAAATATTCATATGAATGCATATGAATACATGTATTACTGGCACTTGAGCAAATATGTATATCAGAAGTATACATGCAAATAGTATTTTTGTAATAATGTAAAAACAGTTAAAGCCCCATTACTACTCAAAATCAACGAATACGTTGCAAACTATTTCATAAAAAAATAAAGTAAATCCATAAAATAAACGTGTTCCTTCTAGCAACGGCCAACATTTCATTGCTAGATGTGGTCTGGTAACACAGATTTAACAAGATACATAATGCTCTTTTTATTTGTTTGTGGTATAATATATTCAACACGTGTTCATGTACCAATTTAGTGTTTGGGTGTCGTATGAATATTATCGTCGCGGGAAATTAACATAGAATATATTGTGACACACACAAAATTAAAATAGCATATTGTATCTCATTAAATCTTAGTTACCATACAGCATCTAGCGTAGAAATGTTGGCTATTGCTATAAGGAACACTGATTTTGTATGTGTTAACGTTATATGAATAATGTCAAACAGACATTATTTTACCAAAAACAGTGATCTATTTAGTAATACATTTCACAAACTTGAAGTACCGTTTATAAATTAAAACAAATGTTCATATGACTTCAATGCACTATTATGACCTACTGTATCATCATCCTGAAGATAAAATTGGTCTTGTGGTCTTGCGCCATGATGATCTGAAATATTAACTATATGATGCTATATTCTGAAATCTTTTTTGTATAAAGAAGGGATGTAGTTGATGCGTGTTAGTAATTTCATTTCATCGTGCCTCAAAAAGTTGTAACTCTGTTGCTCTGGTCTCCTTTCAACCATTGAGTAATAAAATAGTAATTAAATTGAATGCGTTTTAATTCCCTTTTATTACTGTTTAATTTGAGTTGCAATACTATGAGGTTAAATTTTATTTACACTTATATGTATCATGAATATTGCTGGGCCAAGTGTGAGGTTGAGCGCTCATTAACTGGTTTAAACACCCAATGCTTAGCATTGACCGTTCCAAGGCGGTGACCCCAGCTTTATTCTACTATGTGTATATGTTGTTTCGTTTTGTGCCGTACTGTACCGTTTTGGCAATTGGTTCCTTGCCATAAATAAAGGACCACAGAGGTGTGTATGATAAAACTGCAATACTGCTGCAGCTTCTGGAGTTTCACTTCTTCATATTGTGGGATAGCTTTTTTAACATACGTTACATAAATTCACAGTTTTGTTCCAAAACACGAATTACTTTGGCAGTATATGTATCTCCCTGTCTTTTATTGTTTACTATAATTATCTAGGGTTTAAACAGCCATTCGCTTCACATGCGCATTCAAACACGCATCCTTGGTCAGATCGATAGCACTTACATCGTGCTGTACTACAATTGGTTTGACAGCCACATGATACTTACTGGACACATGCTGCAGGGACCTTTGGTTTCCTCATTCATACCGGTTTCAATGAATTTCTTCAAGTTTGCATGCGCCAGTATCAAGAGGATCATCAGGCTGAAAATCCAAATCTGTGGCATTTAGCCATATCTTTGCCTGATAATTTGCCTTTTAATGTGAAGTTCAAGCGCATCATTTGTAGGGGTTAACAAATCCAAACTCTTCCTGTCTTTCAAAAATAACCTATACCTTCATGTTTCAATGTTTGATGGGTGGTCCTGACAGCAGCCATTCAGCACACACACAAATTTAGAAACTGCTAGAGCATCACCGTTTGTACCAACATCCTCCAATGTATCAGGTTGTGCGATATACTTCACCCAGGCGGTTTTCTAACTTATTTCATTTAGAGCAGACGTGGTGTCGCATCCTGTCAAAGCGTGAAACCCCAAAATGTTCCTTCTGAAATTGTCACCTAGTTGTTCAGATATTGTGTGCACATGATAACATTTTCTTTGTTTTTCTGTACCATATATCATATATACCTCGGCGTCAGCTCCAAGGTGGTATATTAACAAGAGCAGAACGTCAGTGTCTCTACAATATACTTTTAAACGCTTGTAGCCTCTATCAATAGCATCCATTGAGTGCCATATCATCCGCGTATCTGTCTCCTTATGATTTACACATAGGTTTGTCGCATCAAAAGTACTCGACTTTGAATCAACATCACCTGGAAATCCACCTCCTACAACTGTAGTTGATCCTGCTGGAAGATTTTCTGATGATTGTTTTAGCAATTTGTTTAAGAGAAATTATGCTTTATCGTCATCGTGTGTGATATACTGTTCCCATATTTGCGGAAGATGAACGTTTGGACTTGTTATGACCTTCCTTATAGGTCGACGCATTTTTTCCTCTTAACTCTCGTTGCTTCTTTGATAGATTAACTTCCAAAGTATCGATCAAACGTCACATTAACTCGGGTAGTGTTTGCGCTGAAATGCATTAAAACAGATGTTACAAAAACAGTGCATATTGTCCAAATGTTTGACAGTCCTTAGGCTAACCTAAACTCTGTATTAGCGCGTGTCCATTAATTATTGTACATGTTGCATCAGTCGTTGTCGGAACAACTT
The DNA here is from genome assembly GCA_007657795.1 of Dreissena rostriformis. NCBI lineage: Eukaryota > Metazoa > Mollusca > Bivalvia > Myida > Dreissenidae > Dreissena > Dreissena rostriformis. The sequence continues at coordinate 15,476 of VMBQ01010342.1, read as the reverse complement.
GAGGCGTCACTATGTCATTGTCCTTTGTAGGCACTTGGAGTATCTTTGATTTCTGGGTTTCATGCATTTTCCCACTAGCCTTTGCAAATGATAATGGCACATCAGAAAGTTTATGTTCTAGTACAGATGCTGCTTCTGCGGCTCTCCCTGAATTAGCTGCGTTGAAAAGTCTCTGCATTAGCTTGATATCAGCCTTTACAAACTTTCTCACTTACTGCTTTTCACTGACTGTCTCCTTATAGAGATATGCAAATGTTTTGGACTGTACCTTTTGAATAAGAGCATAAAAATAAACATTCTGCTCTTTCAGCCTTTTCTCTGCAAATTCCTTGAGTAATGTTTTACCTCGAACATCACAGGTTAATAAATCATCTCTGATATCATTAGTTGCAACGTCCTTAAATGCTATTGAGAACAGTCTGTTCTCCTCTTCATACACTCCGAATATATCATATAAAACAACGAGCTGTATCATTTTCTTGAGACACTCTCCCTCTGAAGAAACTCTCAAACGAGTTCCATCTGCACTATTCTTGAATATTCCAATATCTTCGTCATCATCATGTTGATTGAACAATTTCATGGTACTATTGAAACCTCAGATCTTACCGACCACGTAATACAAAACCTATCTCTTGCCTGGTCCTGTCTTGTTATTCAAATAATACCCCCTGTCGTTTTACACATTCTGTTTATCCACTCAGTAGCTTGGTCGACAGGTACTCCGTTGAATGCTTTTTCCTTCAGCCTGACTACAAAGTGACCTTCAATTAACTCTTTGAACACTTCATGTGCTGCATATTCTAATGCTTTTATGTCTGCTAGATAATCACGACCCCAACGGGCATAGTCTGTGTGGTCGTCCTCCATTAGCTGCGAAGGCATCTCGGAAAAGGCTTCAATATGCAACTTCCAATCGCTTATTCTTTGGGCTTAAATGAACTTCATATAGATGTCAACCAAATGTAGGTAGGAATTCCAGATAGAAAAGTTCTTCACTTCACTTTTCTCTTTGTCGAATTTATCTAGTAATTCACCTATCTTTTTCTCCTTGACTTCTTCAAGAAGATTATCATTTGCTTTACGAATATCATCTTGGTTCAAGCCACTTTTCATTTTAAAATCAACCTTTAACTCTCTTACTTCATGTTCAAGTTCTGGGATTTCTTCTTCCTTAGATTCTAACACTGACGAAAATATCTTAACTTTACCCTCCAAATCGCCTCATATGCAAGCATATGGCCCCTAACCGCACGATAATATGCCTTTCCATTCATAACCTTATTAACAATATTTGGTCCAAATACACCTGCTTCAAGAAATACGTCCTCCAATCCTGAAAATTCCATGTGTTGACCTATCGCGCGAAGGAAATTGAAGCATACATGAAGTCCTCCCATTATGAAAATAACATTCTTGTAACGTTCTTTATTTGCCCATAATATTTCTTTGCCTTTGCTGTAGAATGGCTGGTAAGCAGTTATAACAGTGTATTTCTGTCCAACATGCCTACTTATTCCTTCAAATCTATTTATGATAGTAACGATTGTGTCGTACTCATCCGCCGGTGCACACAGAATAGGTAGCATTCCTGGTCTGTTTACACTATGACTTTGTTGATATGTCGCTTCATTATATGGATTAGATCAGCAGTATAAGATATATGCAGTTTAAACAGGATGAAGAATGTACACTCAAAAACAATGTAATACGATACTGAAATACACAAATGCGTTTCAGTCTTTTTTTTAAGCGTACGCTGTACTTCATTATATAT
>VMBQ01010342.1:0-13616 GCA_007657795.1 Dreissena rostriformis | reverse complement strand
CAAAAACTATTCCATTGTTTAAAAAATACTTTTTAAACATAATATTTTATTCTGTTGATTTCCAATGCCAGTTGTCATGTTTTTTTTGGCGTAAAAGTGCACTAAATGACCTTTTGACCTATATAAGTGAACACTAGAATAGATAAAATTTTAATTAGATCAAAGCAGGTTCATTTTCAGACAATATTACTGCCTTAAACTTTTCAATTTTGGTTATAAATCACAATGAGATGTATTTCATCTCATCAATAACTGAAAACTGTTCCCATTTACCTTTGACCTAATTAAAAGGATCTCAAGCACCTGAGAAAGTGACATCCCCTCTAGATTGTCAGCAGAGGGTATGTAGATACCAAAACTCATAAAAAGAAACCATGCCTAAAAATTGCCAACCAACTTGTTTTCCAGGCACATTTCTCAGATTTTTAGGTTAACTATTGATGTTATACATGTTCAACTCATGTTTTGTCAGTATGCAAACATTCATATTACACTGGTGCGTAACGGTGAAAAGTTGTTTGTACACAAGGATCATAATCTGCGCACTAAACTGCGACCAAAAAACAGTTTCGTAAAAAACGTAGCATTTTACAATATTTTGACGCCGTTTTTAGTATGTTGATGGAAGCCGACGCCTATTCAGATGTATATGCTTTACAATCAATTACACAACAATTTTAAAAATTAAGCAAACAATAAAACTATATCAGGTGAGAAATCATTGTTCTTATACACTACTTTTATATCAGAACACCTACTATAAACATCAAATGATTTAAACTTGGTTCACAGCGTTGGAACGGCGATGCAAAGCATTAGGGGTTTAAACCAGTTTGAACGCTAGCCGAACTTTACATTTCATGCAGAATTTATCATAACCCCAACGCGCATCGAAAACGATCGCAATGTGATGATACAAGGCAGACATAAAATGAAAACAATGATTTCCTGACGTGTGAATCGAATACAACACACACAATCTAAGTGTACTAGTGTCGTACGTATAATAAATATAAAGGGACAGGGTTTAACGTATTCTATAGCATGTTCATATAATAATACAAATAGTAAAGTCCATCTTTACATATACCAGATTTTAAACTATCAAGATAGCGATGACTCTATAGAAAAATTCAACTGTGAACATTTGAGCAAAATCCACGCAATAATTAAAGAGGAGATGAAAACAGGGGACTATATATTCTAAAGTGGAAACACCAGTAACGGCCATAGTTCTTCTAAACCTCGCTGAAGCCAAAATGCCGTGCTTTGACATCATCTACACATGGAGGACAACTCTTACATTTTTAGCGAGATCCACTCAGTGAGGAAAAAGGAAAAGGAGTTCAACACACAAGCTTCGGGACGTTCGTACATGTACGTACTACCGGATAAGGGATAAACGGACAGCGGTTACGTGCAATGCTTAATGTCTTTCAATCCGTGTTGGACATAAAACGACTTCATATCAAAATCTACTATGCCTGAAATGTTGATTATATTTTGAAAAGTGGAGGAGAACGAAATAAGCTATGGATACTCATATAACAATTACATTGTAACATTTTGGAATCTGAATATAACACAAGTATAACACAAGTAAATATCACAATACAATTTTAAAAAAACACGTATGTCAGAAACATCACCTATCTAAATAGGCCAATATTCTAGGGACGAAAACGAAGAGCTAGATTATTTTTCTTTTTATTGTGTGAATTGATCAATTTTATCAATATCTCATGAGCACACAATGCAGCGTTACAAAGTATGAATCATTGGACGAATGATGAACGCAAGACACACAAAAGAGTCTGTTTGTTGTTTTCAAGGTATACTGCACCAATTTAAATAATAATACATTCCGCATGTAAACTATACATATCATATTTGTAATGTGCTGATGGTTGTTAACATAATAGAATAGGAAGTGATAAATAACATTTTCGCACTCTCTCAAGCACTTGCGACAATTTGCCGCGAATAGTATAAAAAGCAGCCTTCCGATCCCCCTTTTTACAGTCTTCACAAAGAGCAGCAACTCTGGATATGATTTTGAAATAGAGTTAATCACATATTGATTACCGTTCCCTGGTATTATTTCGGATAAACCAGGACTTTACATGCATATATCCGAAATGTGGGTTTCTTTGGGCTGGTTTGTGATACGTCCACAAAGGAAGCCTTGCCAACGTATTTTTGACACGAATATTCCTGAGGCGATGTCTACATTGAGATACTTAATTAGATCGGGTTAATGAAGTAGTCTAAATATATACTGGTAAAATATATATGGCATACACCCTTGGAATAAGTAATAACTGTGTATGAACCGCGCCATTCAGTCTTTTGACGAACATTGTTTGGTTTAGTATTGACATGGGAGCCTACACCGCTGACCAAAGAAAGTAAGCTTCATTAAATTAACTGGCCAAAAATATAATTCAGTAATTGTAAAGAAAGTACTCACAGTCAATTTCAGTGACTTTAGCATTTTTACACAAAATTGGTTGGCATCCTAGAGCTATAAACATGTTATGTCAGGACCTGAATGTTATCTCCCCATTCGATCTATAAATAGTTCACAATGCAGGAGCGAAGACTTACTGGCCTACAGGGTTGTTCTCATACAGTTGCCCCCATACATTAATATAAGGTTTAATTATATACATTATTAGGGTTCTGTGTTGAAAATGTTTCCAATCATAAGCAGTCTGGCAAAATAATGTTCATAGAAATTGAATAGTTTTGTGTCATATATATAGGATCTGGCATGAGTTGTCATATCATACCATATTTTATTAAACGAGTTCAGGAATTTTGTTAGTAAGCGAGCCTTTGGCGAGCTTACTAACGAATTTCCTTGACGAGTTAAATAAAATATGGTTTGATATGACAAAGAGTGTCAGATCTTTTTTATCACATTTTTTTCAAACGAAATAAAATACATCTTAATTTACCAAATAAATGCTGATAGATCTAAAAGTTGTTTACTATCGTGACGTCATTTCATGTTGACGGCGTCATTTCACCAAAATAAAGTCATGCGATTGGTTAGTTTGATTCTGTAGCCAATGAAAACGCTTACAAATGTTGTATTACACATGTGTAATATAAAAAAATACGTAATGTCTGTAATACATTGAAAACAAGGTATAGCATGTGATAAAACAATTTAATGTTATTTAAAAAAATATTCTCACAACTGGCTGCCACAGATTATGATACAATATACGTCTGCATGTCTGTATTGTGTCTTATAACTCAATAAGTTAACATACAAGTACAATTTTTACTCATCACATTAAGCTTTTTATGGTATTTTCGTATGATGCGGCCTGTCCGTATTAAACATGTTAGATGGTAAACAATTACATTGAAGATGCTGACCCTATACAAAGTATGGCAAGTGTTCTTATATCGGACTGATAATACCAATAAACCTCGCCCACTACCTGTGATATATCATTGAACAATCATTGAACAATCATTTAAATATGATGGGTGATTTAAAATGGTAGGTTGAGAAAATGAGCAAAATATAAACCATTTACATGTGTTTGTGTTGTTTGGAAATGTATTAGTAATGGACATAAATATTACAGACAATTTAAATGGCATCTAAGTTAAATGAACTGACCATCTTCATTCTAAATATAACTTACCAGGAACTTTAAGAAGCATTTATTCAAATTCTTACATTTAAATACTTATTTTTTAAAAAATACATATGAATAAATAGAGTGCCAATGCATCTACCTCATTTCTTGCGAATAGACGTAGATCTTGATATAATTGATTTTGTCCTTGCAATACATGGAAATGATTCGTCTTTAAAATTCTTATTTTGATTGTATTTAATTATGCGTGTGCCCCCTTTCATTCAACACGCACCAATATTACAAACACGACAAAATGTACTTCATGAATCTTCTTACCAACCAGTTTAACCTTCAAACTTGTGTATGGCTAATCTACAGCATATTGACATTAAAATATAAACTCATTGTGTGTAAAGTCGATTATAGATTTGCTTGTTATGCATCCCATTTGTTGCGTTAATTATAAATCGGTATTAATCCATTATGTATGTTTTTTTGTTGAATGTTTACATTTTAAACATCTGAACACTACTGACTATGTAGACCGCAGTCTTCTCTAGGTGTGTTATTAGATTAACTAACGCTATTTTATGTTTATAATGTCTAATCTGAACATGTAACTTTTGCTCGTTTCAATTTAGTGTTTATCTATATTATTTGTAGTTAAATATTGTTATGCATGAACGTTGTAGAACTAGTTCGTGTTCGTTGCATCGTAATTCATTGTACGAAACACAAGCACAACACAGAAAAAAGTTAAGTCACTATATTTTAAGTTGCTTTTTAAAAGTTAGAAAAATTACACATTAGTTTAAACATTTCAGGTAGACTGACCATGCGATACAGATGGGACTTCCATACGGGAGGCCAAGTAACTTCAAGTAACCACCGTTGAACTTACTACTTTACTGATTTACAGACACACACATATTTTATTCTGTAATACCAGACGGTTGTCAAAAAAAGCTTAACCACTTCTAGACGAACATTAGCCATTCACTACATCGAACAAGTACGTCAGTATCAACATGGCGGGAAAATAAACTCCTACTGCAATTATAATAAAAACAGGTTATTAAATAATATCCGTGTGACGTGACATACCAATCATCGCAACTTGGTTTCATGTACCTCATCAAACTCCCGTTAGGTGGGGTTGATGATTGAATTTACTAAATAATAAAACCTTTGTTCAATGATCGTACTGAAATGAAGACTTTGACAAAGATAGAAATATGTGATTACGTCACACTGTAATGTTTAATATACATTGATCCATGTACATTGTTCATAAGGCTGTCTCGTTTGCAGGTTGTTCTGTACAATAAATCGCTAAATCGACACGCCGTCTCCACATAATAAACTTGTTTTTGTTTTAGTTTTAAGTTCATGAGGACTGATAATTGTATACTGTCGAGTAGCTCTGAAGAACGCACGTGTAAACGCACGTACATAAACTCAACCATGGCGACAGCTATATCGAATTTAATTAAAATCGTCTCGACACAAAACAAGCCGACGTTATTTAGTATCATCACACGTATACTAGAGCCATACTATTCTGTTTGTGTGTAATGATGTAAGAAATAAAACCTAAAACTCATATCGTAGTACAGGTGTATACGATATCAAGTACAACACATATTCTTAAAACAACAAGACAACATGAATAAGATATCGAATACAGTATTGAACATATAGCAATAGAGTTTCATTATTCCTGTATGTTCTTTAAACTAACCAACAGATGAAAGAACATCTGTACACTGCTTTGCGGGAATCCAGCTCCGTGTCCCCAGCAACGTCTTATGTTAGGCAAACCATCAACTCATTAAAAACCATAAACTCGTTCAACTAAAGACACTCTTTTATTTCAAATACAGGGAAGAGGATTCTGAAAGCCGTTCAGCAGTAAGTACATACCTTTCACACACATTACTTTTTGTAAGCATTTGGGGATTTAAAAAATATAACTGATGTATGAATAATAATGGTTAAAACATATATTGAAATCAGCGTTATTGATAACAGTATATAGTTAAAAATATATTGATAACTGCGTTCTTTACTTTTTATGAATTATTCATTATAGTAACATTAAATCATATTTTAAGTGTGAGGCAGTTGCTGATCTGTTCCCTTCAAATCTAATTTGAGGTGATACGCTTCCATAAGACTATTTTATATTGTTTCACTTTTGTGTTCATTTTCTTTGTCAAATCATATTTTATATTATTTTATGGCAGTTTTTATACCATAGGTTTTGATCAGCAGCAATCTCACAAATGCTTTTAGTTAAAATTGTTATGTAATTTTGAATGATAACTTGTATATTATGTGTTTTAAAAACCTGAATAAAAATCAATCAATCAACTAAAGCCATCGGATAGTCCACAAGGTGAGTGCTTGATATCATTCCACTACCAGATTATATAAAGTAAAAAGGACGCCATACCCCATTCCTTAAATAATACATTCTTAACACTATTTGTCTCATGGTGCATACGGAGGTTCTTGCAATTGGTTCACTTAATACAACGTACACATACGTTTATTTACAGTGTAATTGATACAACAAAGTTATTAACACGTAATGATATGTTGTAAACATTTACACGCATTCATTGTCAACCGTGATATATTTTATTTGCAGAATTGAATTTCAGCAACAGCGGTCATTATGATGTCTTGTCCGACGACGGTAATGACGACAACAGCGATCATTATGCTGTACTCCCCGACGAAGGCCATGACGACTTTATCGTCCCGTACGCAGTCGTACATGACGACTTTATCGTCCCGTATGCAGTCGTACTTGACGACATTACAGAGCGTAAGGCAACACCAAGGTACACGTCTCTCCAGGTTTGTTGTTACATTTCAATTGATGCTTCTAGTTGAATCAGATATGTTACAATGTACCTTATACATTAAATTGTATTCGTTTCCTTTGTAAAGTTTTTGATCTGCCAGTTCTGCTCATACAGATCTGCTCGTACAGGTTTTGTAATTGTCAAGAATAACTTAAGTTAAGATACAAGGAAAGATATTCCTGACATTGTTTGGATTGCCAAACGTATTTGGTAACTCGAGCAATTTCATACCAATTAATCGGAAGCCTAATTAGGTAGATCAATTAATAATAACATTACAGTTGATGCAATTGACAGCATTTGGAAAGATGATCGCTTTTAACCATACAAATATACAAGAGTAATAGTAATCGAATTGTCTCGTCTAATTGTGAGAGCGAAATGCCTTGAAACCGTCTGAACAGAAATTGTGTTCATCGTCCGGTCAAAGGCAGACCAAGGCAATGCAACAAATTGTTATCATTTAAAACTTTGTTTGTTGTTTTCCTTACTGCCATGTGTTGTTATGGCAATTTCTAGCTGGCCATAGACTGGCGTATGATCGAAAGGTTTTTTTTTCTAGTGATGTCTTAGGAGTTTCATTATTCCTGTATTTTCTTTAAAATTAACAAACAGTTGAAAGAACATCTGTACACTGGTTTGCGGAAATCGAGTTCCATGTCGCAAGCACCTTCGTATGTATTGGACCGAATAGATGAGAGCGAAAGTTCAGTTGAGACACATTTTGCAGTTTCCGAAGGATAAGACAATGCCGCTGCATCGGAGACAAAGTACAAGGCGTCCGAAGAACTGGTAAATGTCGCTACAGAAACAATAACTAACGCAGGCGTCGAAAAGCCGTTTTTTTTTCGTCACTTTGAAGTGGAGACAAATTACACCGACGCCAAACAGGAGGAAAAGTACGACAATTGGGAGACAAATTACGCAGACTTCGAATTGTTGGAGAATGGCTTTCTAGGGGAGAAAAACAAAGAATCCGGAAGCGAAGAGTACTCTTTTTATTCAAATAGGGTACACATAAAGACATTGCTTCCGTATTAGCATGTTTTGATAAACCTCTTACCTATGTATCAGTCAATGGTAAAATTCATCAACGCCAATTTACATGTGTTAAAATATAAATATTAACCCCCATCATTAGACAAACTTAATCGGAATAAACGCCCGAGAAATAAGCCCCAAGATTTCAGCAACTCTTGGATAAAGCTGTCATGATAAACGACGTTTTTGTGTTTATTTACATGACGTCAGTTGGTATTTATGGTGTTCGTTCGTTGTTTTTTTTGTTGTTTAATTTATTTCTTTATGGAGAATTGTCCAGTGTGTTGTTGTTATTAGTTTATACAAAGACCGAATATTTTGAGAATGTTGTACGATAAAAATATTACTAGATGTTAGTGTCGAGGACAGATTCGTTTATTTGCTCTTCACGAATACATGTACCGATAGCACAGGCTAATGGTTCAGGGTGTTTGTTTGGTAATCCTCGCTAAATAAACTTATGTTCACATTTTTCATTAAACGATTCTAGGAACATTGTTACAAGCTAACCTCGTTTTCGAGTCACCAGGATGTGTTTAATAAACTATGGTGGGAATCGACGACCACTGGTTAATCTTTCGAATGGCATGCTTTTCAACAAATAAACAAACGATACTCTTTCCAAAACATGTTGATTAAGAAATAATTTGTGAACGTTATAGTTTGTTGTCGAATAACCCACGGCCGGAAGTTTAGATGCGTAGGGATAAAATCACGTGTGCGAAGCACAAAAAAATGTCTCTATCTATTATTGTGTATTATAGTGTATATTATTTTACACCTTTTTATTTTTAAATGATTTAACTTTGACTTTTATGCAACAGTAATCTGGTACTAATTATAATTGTAAATTAATGTTATGTGATTATTTGTTTTTATAAATGAATGTATAATTTCTAAATGATTACCAAAGATAATAACAAAATAAACATTCTTTACATAACCAAGCACAGTAGCAGTGTGAAATTTGCACAATGTACATAGTTTTTTTCAATGTGTATGCCCCCGAAGGGAGGAATATATTTTCCGCACTGTCCGTCAGTCAGTTTCGGTTGCCGCTCTCTAACTCAACCAATTTTATCCGATCATACTTTGCACGAACGAAGTACGACTCTTTAATTTTTGAAAATAATGCTCTTTTAATACTTATCTTTTGTACAGAGCATATCTCGAAAACTTAAAGATGTATCAATTTGAAATATAGGCAGATCGCATTTAGGGGATGTGAAGTGTCACGTCGTGTAGTTTATATATTGGAAAGATTGGATAGTGATAAAGAGCGGAGACTTTTGTTTATTTCGGACATATGTGTTGTCTCTTTATTTGTGTTGTGGCATACGTGTTTATAATTTGAAAATCATTGTTTGTTTCATGTATTTGCCTTTTAAGGATCCCTGGCATTTTGATATGTTTGTAGTTTCCATTTTGTTGATTTGTTTTGTGTTATTCAGTATGTTTTAAAGACTTTGTAGATTTTAGTTATAATTCTGTTTGAGTTTATATTTTATGTTATAGACAATCCCAGAAATCGATTCCTTCCCGGATTACCCGCCCCTGAATACTCTCGCGCGCCTCCAAAACGGTACTGAAGAAATAAACATGGGCCTATATATGTGTGTATAGGTCCCTACGCAAAACAAGGAAGCGAAACGGGTTTATCAAATATATTTGAGGAATTAAAGAGTTTCTGTTATCGATCTGACAACCACATAATAGTTCGTGTTTTTTTTTAAATATAAATTACGTTATTAGTAGAAATAAGGTTCATCTGCATTCGTTTAAGAGTAATAAAACACAGCATGGACATAGACCTATTTGTGTAGGTCCCTGGCATGAATAAGGTCTTGATTGCCATTTAACATGTTATTTGAAGGTGACGCGTGATATCTTATCTTAATTTCGGTATCTACACATGTGCAGACATGTGGTGTCACGGGCAAACCCATAAACGCTTCTAATCCACACTTGGAACATCGCCTCCCATTTAGCGAATTCGTTCGCGCCTTTATCGCTGATGTTTTTTTCAAGAGATGTATGTTGCTGTCATTAATAATTCGTAATTAACGAAGAAATAAATCACTTATTTTGTTCGGGTTTTTATTTTTTAAGCGTAAATTTAGACCGTTTTACGAAAATTTAATAAAGACATACGTTTAGGAAATCTAGAGAACACAATTGGAACTATTTAAGTTTATTTAAGGCTCATTATTTTTCATGTTGAACATTTCAATCGTGAATTAAGATGTTATTAAGAAAATTTAATAATATTTCAGGCAACATGTAAAACGTTATTTAAATAATAATATAAGAAAGTTGTAGACAAAAGCTGATATGTCCTTTTCAATAAAAAAAGTATGACATATCCTGACATCTTACACAGTTTTGCAAGCGAATAACTCCGATACTTGTTCATTTAAATCACAAAATTCATTTCCGGCTAGATATTTTTGTATTAGCTTGAGAGCGATTTTTAAATAAAAGATTGCTAAAAACCACTTTAGTTTTAGACTAAACTAGATACATAATTTTAATTAAAAAAAAATCTCTACCTGAAATCTTACAGAGTTTCGATAATAAAAATTTACGGAACAATTTTAGAATCACAAACTTCATTTCGGCTATAGATTTGTATATTACCTTTAAAATGACACTTACAAGGGAAATATTAATAGCGAAATGGTAACTGTTTAGACAAACAAAGATATGTATTATTCAATAAAAGAAGTCGTCCTCAGTCTTTAATCTTACAACGTTTCTTAATGAATATCTCCGGAAAGTATAGAAAGTACGACATTTAATAAGAAATAATATAGGCTTAAACAAAGGCAGATATCAATTTAATTGTCTACATCGACCTTAAATCTATCTAATTAATATCAAAGATCTATCCAAAAAAATTGGTCTGAATGGATGTTTCCAATCTTTATATATTGATAGATCTTTGTTAATATCTCCGGCACTATTTACGCTAAAATCACAACGTTTACTTCAGACTTTAGATATTTCTATACCTTTATAATTATGCTTGAATAATTTTATTCCATAAAGAAATAATTAAATTTTATACAAAGGCATTACTGAAAGGTATGCTTAAAAATGCCAACTCGGCCTTAAACATTACGTGTTGTCACTGAATATTGTTGCAGAGACACATATTTTATGAATCTATCGTGTATATTTTTTATTTAAATTATATTGATTTACGATGTGATACATATCGACACTTGGTTTCATGTTTCACTTGTTTTCAATCCTAATGTGCGAAGTCATAAAGTACTGTTTATTGGAATAAAGCGGGTGTACACTATGATAACGTTGTAATCTGTCAAATTCTTCAGTACCGTTTTCAATCGCGGGTTACGTAATAGCCAATATGGCGGCGCCCATATTATCGATTCTGGGATTGTCTATATTAACATTTTTTCCGTTGATTTAAACAATCTGGATTTCTAAATGCACCGAGTTGGTAACTTATTAATGCGCATGCAAATCGTCAATTTTGACTCAGTCACCTGAATTAAATTATTTCTTGTTTGTTAACATCATTTTATCTGGCATACAACTATAATAATGACGATAAAAGTTTAAAGCAGGTCTCAAACTATTGGATTATTGGTTGTGGAAAGTTGCTTGCATCAATGGTATATGTCATTGTAGTAATATAGCGAATCAATCGTGCCTTGAAAACCATTTCCCCAGAATTATTATGATTAATATTTGGGGGTTTTCAAAATGTGTAGTGCGAATACGAATATTTGGTTTGCCGTATGTGATATCGTGCAAACCCTCATGTTCAGGCTCTGCTTATTTATTTGTGTGATTTTTTTGAAGTATCATTTTTATGTTTTTTTGTCGTTCTCAAACACGTTTTAAAATTATTTTCTACCCATCATTTAAAAACATGAAGCAAGAAAGTTTTACTTAGTACATTTAATGAATGTGCTTTTTGCGCATTGATATATTGTACAAATACTGAAAATTGACGTAAGTTAACTGAACTTTAACGTGAACAATGAACTTGTGAAACTATTTTAATGAAAACGCGATTTTAATACCAATTAGTTAATGTCACAAGAAAATAGTTCCAATGACATATACAAAAATTGATAATGTTTTCCCAATGATAAAAAATAAATTAATTTTAATCCATTCATGTCTAGTGGACTCTCCCATCCTTCTAAATTTGATCAATTTATTTCCAAAATTAGGGATGTCTAGTATATTTATTTCATTTCTATATTTAGAGTATTTCTTACAGAAATTCCTAAAAGCAAACAGCGCAGACCCTGATGAGACGCCGCATCATGCGGCGTCTCATTTGGGTCTACGCTGTTTGCCAATGCCTTTTTTTTCTAAACGATAGGCATAAATGGGTTAATATCATTGGTTCGTAATTCAATTAAACTTACGTTATCTTTTCGTTATTGTAGTTGTGTGAAAATTGGCGTAAATTTCGTAAGGTATCAGGAAATTAAACGTTAAACTTTCCAACCTGACATGCTTCATGCAGCTGTACCTCATGAAAAAGAATACATCCTATGTTCAAATATTAATGTCCTAGTTGCATAACAATATGTCGTAATGTATTCCTTATAAAATGTGTCTAGTTAAGTGCTGTTGTTTGTTTAACTGGGTTTGTTTTGCTACCATTTCTTGACGTTGTGTTTTGCTGTTACTATTTATACGCCGAATAGAAACAATTTCTTACTTTCTAATCCGTAATAACTATATATGATTCATTCTTATTTAATATATCAGTGTTGTTCTTTAAAATTAAAAAAAGTGTGTAAATTTCAAAGAGTAAATTCATCATTATTATTCAGTATTTTCTTTTAACATGCTCAACCCATAGTTTTCAATATTCCTTCTTAATCATCGACCTGTACCTTTAGTATAAACGTGTTTTGAATATGTTAATGTGTATTGCAATATCTTAAATTACGGCAGATATGGCATAAAACATATTACTGTAAAATATAACTGATCTTTTTTAACGTATACTATGTTATTAGCGTGATCTATATTTTGTATGTTCTATGTTATGTATGGAAATAAACACATTGCACACATCGACATTGTGAACATTTTGTTATGAATTTGTTCTGTATGACAACTTTTCTACGTGCTTGGATCTTAGATTCAGCGGGATCATTTTTGCTTTGTATTTTGAATTTGTCTATTTTCGCTATAAGCTATAAGTGCTATGTTTATTATTATCCATACTATATAAGATATGTTATTCATATTATCCTTCTTTTTAAGAATGTGTTCGTACTTGACATATTACACAATTTTACTATGATTTGAGACACATTAGTCGTGCAATTTTAGGTTGTATTTCTTACATCATTTGAATTTAACATCTAACAGAAAAAGTATGGCTCTATTATACGTGGGGTCATCCAAAATAGCGTAGTCTTGTTTACTGTCGAGACCACTTTCATCAAATTCGAGATAAAAAAAAAATCATTATGGATGGGACTTAAGCTGTAGATGCCCACTAAGATGCGATTCAAACCTAGCATGCCCATCAGTCACATCGTCTGCCTTTTTGCGTCCCCCTATATTGTGTCGCGCGAAACTAAACGATATGTTGGTGATAGAGGAAAACGTTGCAAACATGTCAACCAGCATGTGAACATGCGTACCGTTTTTCGGATTTGTTCGAAATTATCGGACTTATGGGCCCATTTATCAAGCAATTACATTTATCTTCAACTATGTGAAAAGATGGTTCAATGAATGTGCGTAAAGTGTCGTCCCAGATAACCCTGTGCAGTCCGCACAGGCTAATCAGGGACGACACTTTATTCCTAAACTGGATTTTCTTCAAGAAGAGTTTTCCGTCTAAACGTATAAGCCTGTGCGGACTGCACAGCGTTATCTTGGACGACATTTTACGCACATTCATTTAACCATCTTTTTACAGAGCGAGGCTAAAATATATTATCTGATTTCGAATACATGTGTGGATACATTTATTGGCAAGAGGAAACCTATACATAACAGAAACAATACAACATATTGGACATCTATGTGTAAATAATACCTAAGAAAGCTTGAAATTTAAAATTGCTAGAAAGTCTCAAACAGATTCATC
>VMBQ01010341.1:5028-27727 GCA_007657795.1 Dreissena rostriformis | reverse complement strand
GTTTGTGTTTGCAAATTTTCCAATCAGGCCTGTTTATTGAGTTTTCGAACAACGTGTATTATTTATTTCCCTTTGAACCATAATCGAGTCAGATTTCGATAATCTTACATGCAGAAATTAAAATGTCAAAACATAAAGTGTTAACCTTAAATGAGAAAATTTAGGTATTGGCATTGTCTAAGAGTAAAGTGCACGTAAAAACACGATGGAGTTTGGAGTCGGAAAAAAAAACAAATTTTCTGTGCAGACCATTTACATTGTATTTAGTAAATTATAGAAAAAGAGAAAACAAATAAAACACATTTTAAGCAAAATATTGTTTTATTCTTTTTATTTACATTTAGATTCCCAAATGGCCTTGTTTTATTTAAAGACCATTTTAGTAAGAGACCACTTTTTGTTACTCCCTTTAGTGGTCTCTAAATACAAGATTGACTGTACAGCAGTCATGTGAGGATTTTTCAATATTTACAGCTGTGCAATACAATTGATAATATAAAATTTTAAATGTTTTGCATTTTAAGAACTCCAAGCTATACACAAATTTATGAAATCAATAAATAAATACTGAGGTCCTGTAAAAACAGTGCTTGCTACCTCAGATACCTACACAGTTGTTGCCTTTGACCATATCAGCCCAACCTCACATTGACCTTGAATTTAATATAATATGGACTTAAAATAATTATTCAAGGCTACTTCTTGTTTTACTAGATTTTACACTTTAATCTATCAGCAACACATCTTACCACAACACCGTTGATGATACCCATTCTCTACTGTCCATCCTTACTTACCTCCTTGGCCTTATAAGCTCTTGAAAAATATAAAATTGGCTGACTAGCACCAAAGTTGAAGCAGACAACAGTTACTGGGGCATACCTGTGTATTAAACACAGTGTCTTGGTTTTGTTTGTTGTTTTAGCTGCAAATGCAAGCTTCGAATTTACATACTTTAACAGTGCAAGTGTTAAAACCAATTTTAGAAAAAATCAATAGAATTTCAAATTTAATATGGCACATCTTAAATTCATAATTGAAAAGTAACATCACCTTTGAGTCAGTGTTTTTTGCCTAATAATAATGTTCAACAAGTGTAGGCTAAGACTTATTACTGATTGAGCTCATACCATTATAATTGAGTCGCGCTCTGAGAAAATTGGGTTAAATGCATGTTCACGAAGTGTCGTCCCAGATTAGCGTGAGACACTTTTTGCTTAAACTGGATTTTCATCCAGAAAAGTCTTCCTTTAAACGAAGAACCATTATTTGGTTGATTTTAGGGATAACGATATAGAAGAGTGCGGCCTGGAGCTGACGTTCTCCGCTGACTTTGAGACCCTCGGCAAGATCACCCAGCATGACCTGAAGGAGAACGGATCTGAGGTCGCAGTCACCAACGAGAACAAGGAGGAATACATCAAGTAGGAGGGGCTTATCAGTCTTGGGTCATATTGTTCAAACAGTTGTGGGTAGATGTCAGTGTGGTATTGATAAAAAGAATGTTATGAATTACTTGCGGACAAAATAATAGTGACTGAAATTTTCTGCAGAATATCAGCATTGTACTTATAATGTTGATGCAGTTTTTTTATGCATCATATAATTATGGACAACAAAATTTCAATTACACTTCTATCATAAACTCGACTTTTCACAGAAAAGGCAAGGTATTCTACTTGCTGCAGCATAGGCGTCAGTTTTTGCGTCTTAGGCTAGGTTTAAGTTTTTTGGTAAGCTAGTTTCTCAGGAATGGCTTGTTGGATTTCATTTAAAATTAAAACATGCATATCCTATATTAAAATTAACACATTGGCAAAGATTGGTAACTCTAGATTGAAATTTATTCAAGATTATGCATATACACTGTATTGGCAGGGATAAGTTTTTCTATTACTTAGTTTCTCTGGAGTGAAACCCTGAGAAGAACAAGAAAATTCTAAAGCGCTAGTCTCTGACAGCTATTATTGTTGGTACATACTACCTTTTGTTTGCTAGGCTAAGTACACAGCAATTCCAATTCATCGTGATTCGATATACATGTAGATATTTATCATATACAAGTTATAGAATAATAATTTGGCATTTACACCAGAAACACAATAATTTCATGTATAACGTAAAAACAAACAAAGAACATGTTGGTAAATTTCAGTTTGATGTGTAACTGGCGTTTCACTCGAGGGGTGGAGGAGCAAACCAAGGCATTCTTGGACGGCTTCAGTGAGGTGGTGCCTCTAGAGTGGCTCCAGTACTTTGATGAGAGGGAGATAGAGGTAGGATATAGAGGAGCTTTGAGATTATTTAAGGCTCTCTACCATAGGGTATTGTAGGAGGTGCTATACAGAAATAATTTTGTCAGTTTGTTAGTGGAGTGGTCTGTCATTAAACTTGGTCAGGTTTATCTTTGAAGATTTCTGAGCAATTTGGCACAAATTTTAACTTGTCTGAGAAGGTGTTTCACACGCTTAAATCACACAGCTACATTAAGAACATACTAAGACATGAAAATAAAAGCATTTTAGTATTTTTACAGTCTAATTAGGGCTTTTCCTTTCAATAACTTTATGCAATGACAGATTTCAAAAATATCTTTGTAAAAATGCACACTTATATGAGACAATTTTTTGCATGCAAGAACCACATTGCTACCTTAATTTTCCATTTTATTCTTAATGTCAAAGGTCAAAACAAAGGTCAAAATAACTAATTAATTGTACAAGCCCTACATTNCTTCAAATAATGCTGGGTAGTTTGGGAATAAGTCATTTGGGAATGTTACCAGTTACAAACATTTGTAGCGACCCCGGAGTGATGTTGACAGTTTATTAGAACATGCCTTACTGGCGAACTTTCTTTTCAGCGATGCTGTTCGGTTGTTGGATTGAAATGTATAGTTAACTGGTTAAGCAACGGAGAGCACGGTTAGAGCTTGGATGGGTCATATTGCGGTTCGCACTCGGGTCGGAGCAGCTATTACACCCAGATCAAATACTACCAACCACTTAGCAATATAGATCATTTTTTGGTATGAGAGCCTCATACAAATAAAATGTATACAGGTAGGCCTAAGATTAAGAAAGGTAAGTTGAATTTTATCAGCCAGATGAACCCTTTATCTTTNTTGTTTGGGGGGGTTGTTGGAATGTGTTTGAGGATTCTTTTGAGCGGGTTGTTGAGGCTCTGGGACGGTGTGTTTTACTAGGCCTAAGATTAAGAAAGGTAAGCTGAATTTTATCAGCCAGATGAACCCTTTATCTTTGGATATTAGATTAACAGAATGGTTTCGCATCCTGTTGCACATGCATTTTAATGATTCTTGATTTTCATAATTACACTAGGAATTTATCAATTACAACCATTTTGCTGTTTGGGTCTTTCAGAAAATTATTTTTCATCGCGAATTTTTGTGACAATTGACGTGTACATTTCGCATCGCCGTGTAGAGTCGTTTCTCATCAAAGTGTTATAGTCTGATTATACGCCGGTCTTACAAATATACTGATTATAACTCACAACACGCATGGAAACTGGAAAAAAATAAATAATTTACCTATCGTTCGATGCTCGGTCCGCCATCTTGGATTCCGCACTACACCAGCTCGATTGCGGGGACGGTTAGAACGTGTTCTGCACGTGGTTCCGTCTTGTTCCATTGCGATTCTCTATGTCCCGGATGTTACGGACGGTGAATGGAACGCACCCTGTGCGTTAATTTTTAACGGCTTTTAAAAATTGAATTTTCTTGAATAAATATAGAATTTGCTTGGGATTTTAACTCTGTGTTTTTATGGATCCAAGAACTGATTGGTATCAACCGGAACAAACTGGCTTGGCACACGATATATGGACGAGCATTAGGTAAAGTGATCGTGAGTCGAACACGATCTGAAGTCGGACGTTTTTGGACCCGTTTGTCTGTCGATTTAACACAGTTCAGCATGTAAACAAGTGTACATTAACCGACATAGATATTTAAACCAATCAAATTTGTCGTTTGTTTGCTGTGACGTTCCACCCAGCATTCCTGAAGGTCATTTCTACAAATAACTTCACGGGCGCGAATTTCAAAATTTAAAACGCAAAAGAAGTAAGAGTTGTTTGCGTTTGAAACAGTTTAACTGTGTTGAAATCTGTTTGAGCAATTTACATCATTGTTTAAGCTGTATATTTATGATCATTTTGTAAACTTAATTAAAGTTTAATCGTAGTTTCTTTGAATTGATCAACAAATTTTAGGTGTATACAGCTACACATATAGGCAAAATTTAAACCGTTTTGCCTGCAAAAACGGTTGAAATGCGTAGCGGGAATAATAGGCTGGGTACCAGTGTGGAGAAACCGTCCTGACAGTTCTAAATATAGCTCAATTCCTTCGAAACTAAAAACACTGTCGGGTCGCCAACACTGTCCGACTCGGTGGTAGGCGTGGACAAGATATTCGGCATATATCCTGACTTTGAAATAAAGTTAGAAAATTAACTTTTTTAAATAATTAAATTGAAAACAAAGGTTTAATTGTTGTTGTTGTTTTTTCACTTGTTGGTCGCATATTCACCGCATGAAATGTGCGTTATTAAGTGCACGCATATTCAAACCACACAATAGTGCTCGTAGATAAAAAAAATATACCACGGGAGATCACATCATATGTGTCCTCACATGGCTTATTATTAGTTTATTTCTTCACCATCGTAATACATGGTATGTTAATATTTGATGAACACGTAGTTTTCTTTCGACACATTCAAATCACACTTTCAGAGCCGCGTCATGCAAAAATAGGTCTTATGGCGTTTCGGTCAGCGTAGTATAAATATTTTACAGTATAATTTTTAATTGATTTGTTTTTAATATGAACTTGTGTTTGTACGTTCCGACAATGCCTTCGGTAATGCACGCCTGTAGGCGATATTACTTCTGTATTGTTTAAATTGTATATATTTATTTTAAGCTAAAAATCTTATGAATTATGACTAAAAGCGCTTGCGTAGAAGTCCGACTTGACGTGCTTTATTGGTTTTCACTCAGTGTACATAAACCACAAATGATCCCATGTCTCTATTGTTGTCAAGCACTGTCTCAAAATGTTTTCAGTTGCCTTGGTAAATCAATTCGACATTGATGAGCTTCTTATGAAANTGTGTTTCTGACAAACACATCTCTTGTTCACTTAAATTTTTATGCCCCCAGTAGGGTGGCATATAGTGATAGCACTGTCCGTCTGTCTGTCCGCCTGTCTGTCTGTCCTTCTGAAATTCCGTCACACTTGAGTTTAGGTTTCGAAAAATGGTCATTACTTTTGCAATATTGATCATAGCAACTTGATATTTGGCATGCATGTGAATCTCATGGAGATGCACATTTTGAGTGGTGAAAGGTCAAGGTCATCCTTCAAGGTCAAAGGTCAAAAAAATAATTAAAAAAATCAAAGCGGCGCAGTAGGGGGCATTGTGTTTCTGACAAAAACATCTCTTGTTCTTGTTCAACATTACAACTTCTGTATTTGCCCATCTGATGAAATTTTCTTTGTAAATTTCAGTTTGTTCGTGAGCTGGAAAACGAGAAGAGAACAAGATTGTTGCAGTTTGTGACAGGCACCTGCCGTCTGCCTGTGGGCGGATTTGCAGAGTTAATGGGTAAGGACACTGTACTGGTTGTTTGAACTTTTCAGATTCAAATATTACTCATAAATATAAGCCTCAGTCTGGGAAAATGGGGCTTAATACATATGCCTAAAGTGTTTCTTAGGATAGCCTTTGCAGTCAGCACAAGCTAATCAGGGATGGCATTTTCGACCAAGACTGGATTTTGTTTAAAAGAGACTTCCTTTAAAAAAAAACCATTAAAGTGTCGTCACTGATAAGCCTATGCGGACTGCAAAGGCTAATCTCGGACGACACTTTATGCACATGCATTTAGCCCTGTTTGCCCAGGTTGTGTCTCATATTTTTCTATGTGCTTGCTTTTAAATATACTATATGTGTGTTATATGTTTGAAGACTTGGATTGGTCTGGACGAAGGAAGAGAACACTTGAGCCATGTTCTGAGACAACTGGGCATAATGCATGTTCGTGGAGTGTCGTCCCAGATTAGCCTGTGCAGTCCACACAGGCTAATCCGGTACGACACTTTCCGCCTAAACTGGATTTTTGCTGAGAAGAGACATCATTTGAACGAAAAATTCCATAAAAGCTGAAATTGTTGTCCCTGATTAGCCTGTGTGGACTGCACAGGCTTATCTGGGATGACAATTTACGCACAAGCATTATGCCCAGTTTTCTCAGAACACGACACACTTATCTCTCTTCCCTGTTTTGTGTACCAATGGTAGTTGCTTTCAAATTGTAAATGTTGAAATGGTTTGTAATTTTCAAATGGTTTTATGTGCCAGCTTTGTTTGTAGTGTCAGATTAGTGGGTTTTTCCAAACTAGTCATTCCGTGATGCATCTATTATGGTTTGCATATAGATCTTAATTATAGGCAGATTTAATCAGGTAGTGTTATGAGAGTAAATACTCTGCTTCCGTGTGATTCAGCTTTTGTACAAAAATCCAAGTTTATGATGTAATCAGATTCACATAATTTCTTGCTCCATTCAATTAGAGCAATTAAGTTTTACTATCCAAGAGATATTCTATGTTTGCCTGTATTTTCAGGGAGCAACGGTCCACAGCGGTTCTGTATAGAGAAGGTAGGGAAGGAAACATGGCTGCCTCGAAGTCATACGTGTTTCAACAGAATAGACTTGCCACCGTATCGTAGCTATGAACAGCTCGTGGAAAAACTGACAATGGCTATAGAGGAAACAGAAGGCTTTGGCCAAGAATAGACTATGATTTTGGAGAAATGGGAAACAAACTTCTTGATAGAGGGAGCTAAAAGCTGAGGGAAAGAATATTCATTGTTATCAGCTCCCTCATGGAGAAAAAAAATCTTCTTGTAAAAAGCAAAGAAACTTAAGCAGAAATGTGGAAGAATGTTAATGGGCTTTATTGAACAATCTTCATATTGATTTCCCAGATTTAACATATTTACAAATCTATGTGAACAGTAATGATACCATCATATATTAACTGAGTTGTTTTCATCCCTGGTGTTAGTTTGTTTCATTAAAATCTGCTTCACTAGTTTTTACAATTGGTTGTATACAAAAAGATTCTCTTCAAGATTGCCTATATTGATTTTTTTTTAATTATTTAATGCTCGATAATTGTAATTCACATACATGAATTGGTGATTTGAATTACAAGTTTGTATTAAACTATGCAATTTTCTATTAAGGATAATTTTCAGAGTAATTTTTCTTTAATCATTTAATTTCTGCTTGAAAAATCAACACCCTATTAGTATGACTGGTAGTTGGAGTTTTTGATTAAGCCTTTTTTTGGTAAGATATGATTTCTCTAGTCCTTGTATGTATTCCACATGTGTGTAACATAACAATCATGTAAGTACTTGTAAGATATTGTTCTTTTATTACTATTGATTATTCTTATTGTTAATTTAATAAAAATGTTGTTATATTCTCGAAAGAGAATACGTTGACATGTTGTTTTCTCGTGTGAATGCATGTATTTGATTGATGCTTTTCAAACATTCAAAATAAATGAGCATCACTCTGGGAAAACGGGGTTTAATGCATGTGCTTTAAGTGCCGTCCCAGATCTGCCTGAGGACGACACTTTCTTCCTAGACTGGATTTTTGGTTTTAAGAGACTTCCTTTAAACAAAAAATTCCTTAAAAGCGGAAAGTATCGTCCCTGATTAGCCTGTGCACACTGCACAGGCTAATCTGGAACAACACTTTCCTCTCATGCATAAAGCCCAGTTCTCCAAGAGCGCCACTTAAAAACCTCTATTGAGACAGAGTCGTAAAACAAGTATTGTATTCAAAATGTATATGCAAAATATATAATATTTTAATAATGTGTAAATAACAGTGTTCTGTTTAAAGATCAAGCTTTCAGTTAATTCAGTTCATGTACGCTCTGTCATATAGTTGTTCCGAGTCGGAGAAATATTATTTTCTGAATAAAATATAGTTAAGAAACATGTAATAACGGGTGATTTGAAAAAATGTACTGTTTGGAAGGTTATTATGTTTCTTAAAAATGCTGAATCAAAAGCATGAATTCCAAGAAAACACAACTTGTACAGTGATTTTTGTGTATTTTGTTCTGTAATTACGTGTTATGTAATTGAAATGGCTCATTATGTAAATTGTTGTAATTAATTATTGGATTTTTAATTCCTTAATATATATACAAGAAATTCATAATTCATATGTATTGTCAAGAGTAAACACACACAGTTTCCATTGAAACTGAAGATTTTTTTTTTTATATATAACTGTTAATATGAAATACAAATCAAGCCGTTGTAGTAGTTTGTGTAAATTAATTTATTTTAAAGTTCATTAAGGATTACCAAAGATTTAGACAGTGTTTTTTTGTTTTAGACAATAAGTCTTTACAAAGATTTTGTTTTGTAGATAGCCTTTAGCCCTTTACATAATAACTTGATAATTATCTTCAAATACCAGTGGTATGTGTGCTACAGTGACCCTAACAAAAGCTGCATGTGTCTTACAGCTTTGATGCAACTCAAATTGCCTTCAGCATAATTTGTTTGTATTTTTTTTTTTTTAACAGTAATTTTACTTACATAGAAACCAGTGACGTTCATACACTGCATATAATATCTTTGCTTATGAAAATGCATGTGTTTGCACTTGTTAAAGAGTAGCTTTTTTTATAAAATTTCAAAAAGCATGTTTTTTTCAATTAAAGTTATTTCTACTCAGATTTACCGATATAGTTTGTCTACCATATATGCATGAATAATTGTGTTTGTTTTCATTTTTTACCAAGACTACATAGAATTCATCAGGAAAACCCACATACTTATTTTTTATTGCAGTGTCACTATTTGTAAGTGTTTAATAGGGCAGTTGTTGAAAATGTTCAGGTATTAAAACTTAGTTCTTTAGAGTTATCCCTTAATTTATCAACATATTACAAACATTGGCAAATAAACTTATACCGTAATCAAAATTAACGTTGTTCTGCAAACACCTTAACACAGATTTTTCTTCATATTTTAAAAACTTATTCACAGCCTTTTGCATGGTTTGTGCTTAGTTACGATTCTTTTGGCAATTTAAACACAAGTCACAATTGACTTATTTCATCTATATTTGTTGTAAGCACTAGTATTTATTGAAAATAGAGAAACATGAGGTTATTCTAATGCTTAACTCTTTCAGTGCTGGAACCGAATTTTGAAGCCCTTTGCAAACAGTTTGGATCCAGATGAGACGCCACAGAACGTGGCGTCTCATCAGGATCCAAACTGTTTGCTATTCTGAAAGTTTTCTTTGAAAAAAAATTCAAAGAAAACGCTAATTTTAGAAATTCAGCAGACGACATTTTAGCAGACAACAAATTTCCCAGCATGCAAAGGGTTAAGTACTGTAAAGAAAAGGCCCATGTGTGTGTAAAGCTCCATGGGGTCCATAGTTCAATGTTGGTTATTTTTGTTAAAGTAAGTTAAATGTACTGAAAACAATCTACAACAGTCTATAAAAAAATGAAAATGCTCTAGATTGTTTTGCCTTATATATCCCATAGCATTCTGTTGTTAAGTTTTGTTATACATGCATTTCTATTCCACTGTGTGTTGCAATATGTTGCTTGGAACATTAAAATTACTGGAGGATATGTGAATTGTGATTTCTACAACATCCTTCTAATTCAGTGTCGGTCTTAACATATGTAGGTGTATATTTAAATAAGCAGTCAAGAAATAGAGGGCTGACACATGCCTACTTTGCATTATATTTAACAATTATTTCTTATTATCAAGACCGAAATAAGATGGCTATTAGTGTTGTCATTTTCCAGGGTAGGTATTACAGGGGGTGACCTAGCCTGAGTGGGAATACATCTTGGAGGCAAAATGTCTGTCCACATGACTAAATTTTTGAAGATGGCATAATTTATGTCTGGGCAGGAATATGTCAAATATTCCAAAAAATATTTTAATACAAATAAAACAGCACCATTTGGTGTTATTTGACATCATACCAATCTGCAATCAAAATATAAAGCAAGCACTGAACATTGGTCTGATATTATTTGTTTGGTACGTGTGTTTTTCTTTGTTTGTATGTGATATAGGCAGATGCCACTGCGATTGATCATTGTGTGCATTTTTTTGTATTATGTTTGTACCAAATACTTTCAAATGTTGAATGTGTTAAGTGCTATTCACATCCATTAGAGCGATTGCCAAAGTATGACGTATTTGAATAAGTTTGCATGGACTGTGTCTTAAAATAATATTTAAGATTGCATTTAAAAGGCATTAAAAGAAATAAATGGACATTAAACTTAAAAAAAAAAGCTTTTTATTGTAAAAATACATGGTTGATGACACAAAATTAATGCTGCTTTTTTTTAGTTTTATGTTGGCGATATCTTTTGAGCATGCTTGTTCAGATTATAATTAAAACTAGTAAAAAAACAAATGTGTACATGCTCACATTGATCACATATTCAATTAGACCAAATATCTCAAACATGATTGTACACTGGGTCGAAATCTAGAACGAAACGTAATGAATACTACACTATAGGGTAAGGTATTTTACAATGTGATGTAACCTATCGACCTTCAACATGGATGCCGGCATGAGAATTCAGAATGAAAGCGTTAAAATGATGGAAAGACTTGACAAAGAAGTCATGAGAAAGTTGCAAGTAATGGTTCTTTGATCTATTTTTAAAAGGTCATTATTTGCAGGTTGAAATTTGCAGATTGCGATAAGCTACACAATAGATTATTATTAACTCGAGTATTTTTCGGCTATTATTTATTTCGGATATTGTGTGATGCAACGATGGGTAGCAACTTTTGATCATATATCTTTCAACATGGGGTATAAATAAAAGTCTGTTTTATATGCTCTTTTATTCAAGTGAAAGCGTTAACCACCATATATCTGTATATTTTTTTATTCAACACGACTCCAGTCAAAAGTTTTCATTTTTTATCATTTTACTACCTAGGGAGACACATTCCGATGCAGTGCTAAATGCTGCGATGATACAACCAGCAGCATGGAAAATGTTCAGCGTTGTATGAACATGTGTGCTGCTCCAATGGAAAAACTGCAGAGCCAAGTTGAGGCAGAAACACAGCAGTATCAGGTTTGACTTGTTATTATTATTGGAAGAAAGAATTAATTTATTTGTTTAACTTGGATTTTGTTCACTTAAAAACCTCAATGTTTTAACTTGTCACTGGAATTTGCGTTTTAAATCCCTGGGTATAATTCTGAAAAACTAAAGTGCTTAGTTGAGATGTATATTAAAAGCTCACTAGCAAACTTCATATATTAATTTCATATTAAACAAGAAAATACTCATGATTCCATCAATTTTATTTAAGATTGCAAAATTAATGTAACTTAGTTGTTTCATGGTGTCATTATCCCAAAAGTTGAAAAAACTAACCCAGTTTATTTGTCGGAACTTACTTTCTGCACGTAATCGTTATGTTAAAATGTTTTCAGAACCGTCTCAGCCGTTGTGTCCAGAGCTGCCAGGACCAAATGCAGGACAGGCTGGGATCTAATACAAGTGTGACTAACACCATGAAAACAGAAGCAGAATCCTGTGTCAATGCATGCGCTGATAGTTTTATAGGCAAATTACCTGAACTAGAAAAGCGCATTAAGTCGGTGTTGTTGAACCACTAGATTTTTTAATGATTTTATATTTGCAGAATTATTCATTTACCTATTTGTTCCCATTATGTTTCATACTACAGTTTTTTAATATGATGGTATTATTATATATCAATTACCTTGTATTAAATTGTGTAAACTGCTAAATATTTTCAAGTTTATTCTGTCCTTGAAAAGCTTTCAATCTTGTGGTAAATGATATAATGTATAATGGCCGAACTATATAGGGCGATCAAAGACTAAATCATGAACTATATAGGGGGATCAAAGACTAAATCATCGAACTATATAGGGGGATCAAAGATTTAATCATCGCTTTCAGCAAAACTGTGATATGTTTCCCCTACTGGTATTTCACAGAGTGGCTACAGGTTTTATCTGTATTTGTCCTTCCATCTGAAAAATTATGATCATGCCTTTATTCATGAAATACCTGTACTTCTACTACATATGAACACCAACATGATGATTACCTGTTAATACAACCTTTTATTTATATTCAGAAGTGAAATGTTATAAAGTTCATATTGTAATAAATCAAAAAGTAGATACATGTACGTTCACAAAGGCCTTGTCAATCACTTCCTATGTTCATCTTTGTTGTTGCAAATAGATGTTGGATTTGATTATGAAACGTTAACACTTGTACAGTTAAAACGCAATTTAAAGGTTCTGTATACATTTTAGTCTATAGAAGTTTTCACAGAAAGAGGATTCTTAAATTGTTTGCTGCACTGTAAAAACTTTCTAGTTATTATATTTTTGACTCTTTAAGGACAATTTTTGACATGTTTTAAGTGTCAATGTAACCTAAAAGAAAATTTGAGTGTATTCACATTTAAATAATTGTTTACTAAATAAATGATGTCACATTTCATTGTGTTATATATGAACAGTGTTATACGATCAATCAACTTTTAAAAAAGAAATATGAAAAGAAGTCTTTGACATTTCAATTCGGTCATATGTTAAATTCTGCTCTAACCGACGCACAACCACCCCTGCTAATTGGACTCTTCAGACATTTGCGGTCATGAGTGTTGTACATTTTAGTACCAAGCATTACTTTTTCAGGTCAAAGGCGTAGGTTATGTGGAAGTGGACTTTTAACAAAAACAAGTGATCCTGTAATCGTATGTTTTACTATAAAGTGACTTGTGTATAACTTTACTGCTTCTCATACTGACATACAGACATACAGCTTCTCAAATGTCAGTGGTAGGAAAATAACAACCTGGTTATTAATTGAAAGTCACTTTGGTGTACCATAAAATGTTGTATTGAGATGCACTAGGATGCACACTCAAGTGTAGTTTCTATTACATGGAAAGCGTTTTAGATATATATGATCTGACATGAGTTGTCATTTCATGCCATATTTTATTAAACCAATTTAGGAATTCTGTTAGCCTACCTACAATTTTCCTTGACGAGTTTAATAAATCATGGTATGAAATGACAACAAGTGTGAGATCTTTTTTATCACATGCTGACGATGACACAGAGATCCTCCCCCAGTCAAGTCTGTAATTGGCTAATAGCTCACCCATGGGGAATGACATTACTCGTTCACAATATCCATCCAGCTTTTCTTTTGACGGCCTTGATGGGGACCTCCCTCTAGCCTGCCTCGGAGCACAGTCTTGCACATTGAGTCGTTCCTTTAGACATGTTCAAACCAAGTCAGCTTTCGTCGTTTCATGGTGGTCAGGAGGCGCTCTTGTGGGCCAACAAGTGTTGCTGTCATGTTACTGATGTACTCGTTGGTCTTGTGCTCCATGTAGGAGTTTTCGGAGACACTTGTGTTGAAAGGCCTGTATCCTGCATTCTTCATCCACGTGAAGCGTATTCTGCATTCTGTGTCCACGTGAAGCGTCCAGGTCTTGCATCCGTTCAGTAGGATGGAGACTACGAGGGACTTGTAGAGCCTTTACTTTGTGGGTTAGCTGATGTAGCTGCTTGTCCACAACCTGCTCAGTCTAGCCAGCGCTGCGGTCGCCTTTAAATTCTTATTCAGACCTCAGCGTTACTGGTACCCTCATTGGACAGGGTAGCTCTTAAGTACATGAAGCTGGCAACTTCCAGCTTCTTGCTCTTCATGGTGATGTCTGCACTGGTGTTTTTCGTGCTGGTTACCATCATCTTGGACTTCTTCGTGCTGACCTCCATCCCTTTATGTTCCTGCTCTTTGAGTCTGTTGGTGAGGTCTTGGAGTTCACTGCTGGTGCCACCCATGAGGTCAATGTCAATAGCTAATCTTAAGTTGGAGATGGGTCTGCCACCGATGGAGATGGAGGTGTGGTGGTCTTGGAGGGTCTCCTGCATTATATTCTCAAGGAAAAGGTAACAGGACGGAGGAGAGCAGACATCCCTTACAGACGCCCACTGATGCCCTGAAGAAGTCACCATTGAGAAATAATGCCCTGCTGGCATTTCCGTAGAGTTCTTGAATGACTTGCACCAGCTCTTCGTCAATATTAAACCCGTCAAGACCTGCCATAGGCCATCACGCCACACGCGGTTCTTTCTTAAAGTCGATGAAATTAAGGAAGAGTTCACATTGGTTTTGCAGGTGTTTCTCAATGATGACTGCAGTTGAAGATCTGTTCTGCTGCGCTCTGAATCCAGCCTGATATTCCTAGCAGTTCCTCCGCCTGACTTTTTAATCGGTTGAGGATGATGCGTATCATGAGTGTACTGGGATGATTGATGAGACTGATGGTGCGGTAATTCTCGCACAGCTTGAGGTTGCCCTTTTTCAGTATGGGATGACCAAAGACTGGGTTCATTTCTTGGGCCACTTCTTCTCCCAAATCGTCTGACATAGTGCAATCATTGTTGCAGTCGTTGCCTCACCTCCGTGCTTAATCATCTCGGAATGGACGTTGTCCACTCCCGAAGATTCTCCTGCCTTCATGCTTAGCACTGACTCCTCCACCCAAGCCTCAATAATTGACGGACTTTCGTCGATGCTTTTAGTCTGGGATCGTTCTGAAGGAGACTAGATTCTGGTTGAAGCGGGTATTTATAGAGGTAGCTGCAGTATTCAGTCCACCTGTTCAGGACTGCGGCACTCTCGGTCAGGAGGTTCCCTTAAACGACTGCTATAACAATGGCCTTGGGCTGACCTGCATTGGTCCTGTTTTTGTTAGGGTGCTGTAGGCCGTCTTACGGCTGTAAGCTGTGGTCATCGCTTTGTCAATGTTGATACATCGCTCCTCAATCCACTCCTCCTTGGTTCCTTTCATCTTCTTCCTTATCTCCGTTTTCTTTCTGGTATTCTGTCCTAGAGTCCATGCTGGCGTACTTCTCATGCCTCAGCTCTCTTCTTTTGTCACAGAGGTCCATCATCTCGCTCGTCACCCATGGTCTGTTCTTACTTCGTTCTCTCTCCCAAGAACTTCTTCGACCGATGACTGCAGGACCTCCTTGACGTAATGATGGTGATGGTGTCGATCTCATGGTTTTGATATTCAGGACTTCAAACGTGTCACCATTCTGTGCTTGAAATGCCTCAGATATATCTGGATCTTTCAGTTTCTCCAATAAAAATCTAATGCGAGGGTTCTAGGTGATGCGATATTTCTTCCACTTCAGCTTGATGTGGTAA
Organism: Dreissena rostriformis; assembly: GCA_007657795.1. Classification (NCBI taxonomy): domain Eukaryota; kingdom Metazoa; phylum Mollusca; class Bivalvia; order Myida; family Dreissenidae; genus Dreissena; species Dreissena rostriformis. The sequence goes on along the minus strand of VMBQ01010341.1, from coordinate 12,363 downwards.
TCACTTTTATTTATAACCCTCCCCGCTGAACGATATCTTGAGCCCTTCGTCTGTTAATGTTTGTCCGAAGCCTAGCCACCTGACCTCGGCTTGTCCGATGATGTCCGATTGGAAGCGCTTCAGCTCGTGCGTCAGTTTGTAGACCAACAACCCTCTCATTAATTTGAATTGGAGAAACTGAAAGATCATGTTAGATTTGAGCGTCAGGTGATAACCAGTTGTGCCTAACCCCCGGGGAAGCTGGTGCCATGCGTCATAGTAATATCTCTACACTGAACACCCCTTACACCACTGGTATTTTACAGCATTTAAATTGACTGGAATTATCGCTGAAAAATAACGAAATAAGGTAACGCGATTAGTCAGTCAAACAAAAAAACAACAATGAAAACGCTAAACAAGCCATTTTACACATGTTTAAGATAAACATTCGTAATGGTTACATTGCATAGCATTTGATAAAATAACGTGGAAACGGGCAATATTTGTTATCAAATTACTCTTAATATTTGGGCAAATATAAATATCTAAGTTTTTTTTTTTTCAAAATGACTTCATAATACGAGGTCGACTTGCAACCTTGCGTCAGTTGTGCTGATGGAGAGAAATGTCGTCTGGCGCCAAATTTTGGATTGGACGGAGACGTCTTTTCAAAGGTATGTGACCGATTACCTTTACATCCTCGGATTCAGAAAGACGAGCACGAAACAAAAGCAAAAGTCAAATTCTTGGAGATGTAGCAATTTGAAGTTGAAACAAATATAAAGATTGAATACTGAAGCTACACGTTGTTGGCACATATTATCACAAAACAAGGACATGTTAACGAAACACGCTCAAATCTAATGCGACTGTACATTATTAAAGTTCGTATACCCAAAGTATTGACGGCCATAATAACTTGCTTGGGATAGATCACGAATATGTCTCCGGCCATTTTCCCCGGTACCACTGATTCAACTGGGCCAGGTGTCAATTAGTGGCATCCGTATACGTGATCTTATTGTCTATATTTTCTGAATCATAATAATTCATGTTTTTGTATTATTTTAGATCCCAGTCAAGTCGTTAAAAGTTCACATATGTTGAATGTAAGAGCTGACATGATGTCAACCGTTATTTCGAAAAGCAACCTAACACAACTATTTGCCAGCTATGAACGACTAAAAAAAACACAATTTAAATCGATTCGTTCTTACGTCGTTTGCAGCAAACCATAAATAAAACAGTAACGGTATGTATGTTTTGTTTTTAATTCGGTAAGTGTATACAATGGTGTATCTCGCGCTTTTATACATTAAATGCCTTGTTAAAATGTCCAGTTTAAGGAGTTTCTTGCCCTTCCATGGGCTCTTCTACTGAGTGTTGTGGTGTATCATAAAATGTCGTTTTTGCTTTATCACATACCTGGTAGGAGAGCTTTTAGGATACCGTGCCATCCGTTAGTCCGTGCGTTCGTAAACATTTTCTTCTAACTGCTTCTCTTCCTGTATCGCTGTGCAGATTTTCACGAAACTTCACAGGAATGATCCTCTGGGCGACTCTCTCTCCAAGTTGTTCAAATCGTTCGAGTCTGTTACATATGTATGTCGCCGGAGCGAAAAACATCGATTTTAAAACTGAAAACTTCAAAAAATATCTCTGAACCACAAGGGACAGAGATTTAATATTTAGTGTGAACATTGTCTAATGTTTTTTTTTCAATCGGTATATATAGTTTTATATTAAATAACCATACAAATCTTCTATGAAACCGCAGGATCAGGTGTTTAATAGTTGGTGTTTAGAATTGTATAGTTGTCCTCAACCAAAATTTTTCAAATTATGCCCCTATTGGCCTCCGCCCTGGGGATTACTTGTTTTACTTATATGATTATGGTAAAACGTAAAAAAATCTCTTTTCTGAAAATGCAAGGCCCAGAGGTTTATTATTTGGCATGTCACATCTTATAGTGGTCCTCTGCTAAGTGTGTTCAAATCTGTTATCATGTACCTGGGGTAAAAACTGGTCACGTCTAAAGGTCACAAGATTTACACACTTTTATTTAGTATATATAACTAACAAGACATATCTTTAAAAAAAAAGATTTTCGGCATATATCCTGACTTTGAAATAAAGTTAGAAAATTAACTTTTTTAAATAATTAAATTGAAAACAAAGGTTTAATTGTTGTTGTTGTTTTTTCACTTGTTGGTCGCATATCCACCGCATGAAATGTGCGTTTTTAAGTGCACGTATATTCAAACCACACAATAGTGCTCGTAGATACAAAAATATATACTACGGGAGATCACATCATATGTGTCCTCACATGGCTTATTATAAGTTTATTTCTTCACCATCGTAATACATGGTATGTTAATATTTAATTAACACGCAGTTTTCTTTCGACACATTCAAATCACACTTTCAGAGCCGCGTCATGCAAAAATAGGTCTTATGGCGTGTCGGTCAGCGTAGTATAAATATTTTACAGTATCATTTTTAATTGATTTGTTTTTAATATAAACATGTGTTTGTACGTTCCGGCAATGCCTTCGGTAATGCACGCCTGTAGGCGATATTACTTCTGTATTGTTTAAATTGTATATATTTATTTTAGGCTAAATATCTTATGAATTATGACTAAAAGCGCTTGCGTAAAAGTCCGACTTGACGTGCTTTATTGGTTTTCACTCAGTGTACATAAACCACAAATGATCCCATGTCTCTATTTTTGTCAAGCACTGTCTCAAAATGTTTTCAGTTGCCTTGGTAAATCAATTCGACATTGATGAGCTTCTTATGAAAATTATTTATGACTGGGAATTATTTTCGTTCCATTCAGATAGTGTAGATAACGCCGACTGACGTACGCATGCGCAGGTGACACACAGTTGTGAAATTCGAACATGCTGATTGTGTGTTAATTTTTAACGGCTTTTAAAAATTGAATTTTCTTGAATAAACATAGAATTTGCTTGGGATTTTAACTCTGTGTTTTTATGGATCCAAGAACTGCTTGGTATCAACCGGAACAAACTGGCTTGGCACACGATATATGGACGAGCATTATAGAGTCGGTGATAGGCGTGGACAACATGTCATTTAACAATCCAAATCTAGACCAAACGAATAAAGACTTCATTCCACTAGATTTTCCGAAGAATTTGAACCATAGAATTTGTGACAAAAACGAACAAAACAGTTTGAAGAACTGTCAAAACGTGCTTATATGTAAAAGAAAGCGAGAAAACAAGGCGAGCACTTACGGGTTCAATCGTTTAATTTACAAACATTATTTAATTGATGGATGCCTCACGCCTTGGATACCCCAAGGCAGATTGTACCACCAACCGGCAGTTATATGGTAATATATATTGTAATTTTATTAGCTGACTTTTTATGTAAGANTTGGAAAATGCAACATTAAGTTAGTTTCCCTTTGCAGCTATGGCTTGAACCTTGGTAAATATAATATTGGCAGCTTGAAAACACTTAGTTATCAATTTTAAAGTATTTGGGAGCAAAAAATCAAATACACCAATTTCCCAATTTGAGGTTTTCACGACTCGATTTTTCCCAATTTTGAGGTTTTCACGACTCAATTTTTCCCAATTGGACCGGTACGGGTACTTTTCCCAATTGGACAAAAAAAATCGCTGGCTTTCAAAAACCAGGTCACCAGGCAGTGTTTTTTGGTCAAATTTGAAGCTAAAATACATCCCCATTCACATCACTGGTGTTGGGCGCGTGCCCAAGTCAATTTAACACTATCAATATGTCATAAAACATCTTCATCATTTTGAAGAAAAAAAAATCAAAAAAATCTGATATAATATATATATACAAGGTAGGTATCTCTTGACACAGGAAAATCACTTGCATCAACAATTTTAAGCCATTAATAATTGCCTAAATGGTGGTCAATCAGGCCTTGAAGAATTCACTCGACCACTCGCATTTGCGAGTGAAGTTGATGGTCGGGCGAGTAAAGTTTGTTTAGTACTCGACCAACCGGGCGAGTGCTGTTTTTCAAGTTGAGAAATATAAATTCATTTCCAGAACTCCTGCCACATCGATACAAATTGCGAACTATTTTTCGAAAGAACAAAAAAATAAAAAAATAGGTTAAGTACACAAAGAAACTTCACTTTCGTTTTGACAATGAAAAATGACATCACGGGCACAGTAAAAAATAATGCTCTAAATCAGTTGGGCTTGTTTCGTAGATGTCAGTGCTCTTAGCTAATCGATTAAAAGTGAAAAAGACAGTTAAATATATTTAAGTCATTCCGTGAAGAATAAAATTTCATTTAAATGTAAATATCAATTAATTAAAAAAATACATAACTGGTGTATTATAATACTTCTTATATTTAATTTTAAATTGACAGAAAAAATAATTATTAATAAATAGAATAATTCGTGATCAGATCCCTTAGCCAAAATTTACCATGCTGTAACCATTTGTCAATCCAGCATGTCTTTCAGTAAAAGTTTGTCTTTTAAATGCAGGGCGAGAAGATCAAAGTGAAGGGCGAGTGGATTGTCAGGCCTACTCGCCTGCAGGGCGAGTCGCTCTGGGAAAATTGTTCGAGGCCTGCTGTCAATTTTTGTAAACTATGTACATGTACCATTTTGTTGGGAAAGGTTGCCTCGTGACGAAAAATGACCACGAACTGCTACTTGCCAACATAAACTGTTACTACAAGAAAACACTTCTCGAACTCGTAGAAATGCTAGGTCGGCTCTCGACTGACCAAACGTTCAGTGCCGATTTTTACAAAAGTAAAACTATCGAAATACCCCAGCTACCGAAACATAATCCACAGTAGTACAATAAACAAATACGAGTTTATCAACTAACAACACAGATTTGTCTTTTTCTTTCTTTGCCTAAATAAATGAATATTATAAAACTAATGATTTACAAATTGGGAAAATTAGCGTACTTTTCAGCATAGTTGGACATTTTTCTCACTTTCTTCAAAGATGTACAAACTATCCCAAATGAAACGGACCTGATCCCAAACCGAAATTGGGATTTTTTTAATTATTTTTTTTTTCGAAAGAAGTGTCTTATGATTATTATATCTGAATTTTATTTCATAAACATTTTACAAAGTATATACCGGTAAGTATACTTTATATAATTTTGTAATCATTATTTGAATCATAGGCCTGATGTGTCTATATTTTTGTTCATACAAAAATTCCCAAATTTGCCATTTTATTGATTTAAAAAATCCCAATTTGACCAGACTCCTTTTCCAGGGCCCTTGGTACACTTTTGGGGATTGGGGTCGGGGCCCTTAGAGGGGGGAATTTCGCGACGTTTTAGGCGAAAAGGGGAATTTTAGAAGATTTTTTCACCAACCATTCAACACTTCAAATTGCTATATTTTAATGTAATTTACATACATATACATTTAATCAAAGGTTAATAGCACGATACCAGCTGGCAACATAGTAATAAAAGTATTTAAACAAATAAAAAAAATGGATGGGGGGATTTTTAGCTGAAATAGGGGAAAAAAGTATACTATTTTAAGTAGGGCTGTAACGATACATTCGAATTACTCGAATACGGCTGTGGACGAATCATATTCATCATTCGCCACCTCCCGAACCGAATATTTGACGAATACAAACANTGACACTTTAATAGGTAAAATGAGGAACATAAACTATTTTCTGGCATTAATAAACACAACAGATCTTAATATATATCTTATGCTCAAACTAAAACAACTTACTTGTTATGGTGTTCTTGGTATTTGCAACCGAAAACGCTGAGTATTCCGAATTTGCTAATTTATACATCGACTATCTCCAGAATCTTCGGCAAGATAGATCTTGTGTCTAATCAATCAATCGTGCTACATTGACTATCTCTGGAACCTCCATAAGATAGTTTAAATTGTCAATTCAAAACTTCGGCTTTTGGTTTGATTACGTTTTTTATCTACTTTTTATTTTGAGCATTTATCCACAGAAAACAGGCAAATTGATGTCGATGGTAACAGGTATTTGTTTGTTATAATGTATAAGGTTGATTGAATTCTATTTTAAAGACAAACTTGAGACTTGATTTTTTTTTACCTTGGATTTGATTTTATCAGGAAGAACATTGAGCTTCACGTATGTACTCATACAATCTCAAAGCATTCAAGAAGAACTATTATTGCATAAACTCTATTTATAATGCCCTATGGCAGGGTGCAGAAACTGGGCAAAAGGAGGGCTTGTGTTTTTCATATCCATAAACTGGTCCACGAGCAGTTACTTCCCTAAGTAATGGCTGACCGGGAAGCGAAAAAGTTCCTCATTTCTTACTTTGCGCGGCTGCATTTCAAATTTTCTTCAATCCACTGTTTAAACACATTTTAAATCGAATACTGCCTATCTAAGGTAAAGCCTCATCATTTCAGATGATAACCGAGTGAGGCATATGTAAAACACAACCTTGAACTGTATGACATCATATGAAATAATCAAATTATTTCGTCGATGTCGATTAAACAAGACATTTCAATGTTATTTTAATTTATTTTGGTATGTGTCTTTGTTTATGCAATAATAGCAAAAAAAACACATTTTCTTGGACATGATCATCTACGGGCGCTCTCAAAATCTGTTCCTGTCTTCGTGCTGCGCACTCTGGAAGGAACGGATTTTTCGAGGGCCCCACAGATGATCATGCCCTCGAAAACGTGTATTATCCCTATATTCTGTCCCAAAAATTCGTCGCCAGGTTGAATATTTGAAGCACATTGTTATCACTCTAGAGGCCATACTTATGACCCAATTTTGATGACATCAAGAATGTTTGTCTGATTATATATGACAAGTTAGAATCTCACTCATGTGTATCCAAAAACTAGGTCACCTGATCAAATTTTAGAAAAACCTTTTATCACTCTATAGGCCACATTTTTTACTCAATCTTGATGAAACTTTATGTTTATGAATGTTTATCTTGACAATATCTATGCCAAGTTCTAATCTGGGTCACATGCTTTCAGCGATTTTTTTCCTTCTTTATAAAGTACCGGTAGACCAGGGGTTTTTATCTGATTTTGGGGAAAGGGCCTGGCCTTTTTTGAGGGGAAAAAAATCGCGCGAAAAGCCGGATTTTGGGGGAAAAAATCACGCAAAACGCCGGATTTTGGGGAATAAGGAAAGTTTTAAATAATCACTTTATCATATTTTACTGTTTTTAAAACAAATTCAAGGCAACAGATAATTTAATTATGCAATATTTTGTATTTTCTACACCGGATCAGGTTATTTTTCTGTATTTAAAGGTTAAAAAAAAAAAAAAAAAAAAAATTTTTTTTTTTTTTTTTTTT
>VMBQ01010340.1:0-26790 GCA_007657795.1 Dreissena rostriformis | reverse complement strand
AGAAACATTTCGGACAACGCTGGCGTCAGTACGACGTCGCTGATGTAACCATAAAGGCAAGACTGCACTGGAAGCAGCGGCCACGGTGAATGTAGATTACTAGAGAGCTTTATCGAGATACCTTTATATTTTTTCGATTCTAAGACCTATGCGCATATCGTAATATCGTGTTTTTGTTTCATATTATAACACCTAAAACGCGTTTTCTGGTTCGCGCAGGTCAACGTTATATCCGGCAACAATTATCCTCGGATGGCGTAATGGGTACTTGAGACCCACATAAGGGCAATCGTCTCGATGATGACCACTTCTACGCCCATGTTAGCGCACCTGAACTTATCATTTGAAAATTTTCGTATATATGTATTGCAATATATTTATACGAAGATTTTCAAATGATAAGTTCCTTCTTTGCTGAAGTAGGAAAAAGAATACATATACATATTCTTTGGTTTGTTTTAATTAATTTAAATTAAGACTATTCCAGTTTCTTTCTCGCTTTGAATAAGGAATAGGGAACTGGTTCCTGTTTCATTATTAAGCCGCGTAGAAGGAACTCAGTAATGAACTAAAACGAAAAAGTATACTGCAATACATATTTTTAATATACAATCTACATAAACAATGATTTTTATTAACATGTGGCGAACTTTGGTTCATTTAACTTATTGTAAAACTCAGTAGAAATTTCTTAAAATAAATATTTCAATATCGAACCTACATATACAATAATTGTATTTAAATAAATAGTGTTATAGTTTTGCCTATTTGTCATTTAAGTAAGGCTATGCCAGTATTTTATTCGGCTTTAACAAGCAATAAAGAATTTGCTCATTTTGTTTTATTCAACCGCGAAAAAGGAAGTCGTTTTTTTTTCAAAACTGAGTAGAAGCGTATTGCAATAAATATTTTTATTTCAAACCTACACATAACATGATTTTCATATATATGTAGTACTCATTGGTTAATGATCATTTATATTTAGTAAGAAAATGCAAGTTTCTTATTATCGTCTTCATAATATTTGTTTCTAGTGTTGATCGTCAAAAAAAAAACAGTAAAAATGTGACGGAACACAGCTGTATAACAAGATCACGCTGTAATATCTGACACAATATCTAAACCAATAAATTATTAGAAAGTGAAATAACGGTTTCCGGAAAAGGGAACAAACTTATAACCATTTCCTGATTCGGAGACCATAATTTGGTATACGTTAATTCGGATCAAAGACTACTAGCATAGCGAAGTTTTATATTCGTTATTATTGGCTATGTGCAATGTATTTTTTTAATCTCTGACACAGTCTGTGAAGCTTTATCTGACTCTTACATTTGGCCAAGACAACGCAATAGTTGAATATTAGACATACTTAGATATCTCATATCGCTCTCATACATAAACAGTTACGAAGGTATATGATTATGTTAGCATATCGATTTTAACACGTAACCATTAAGGCAAGACTGACTGCACCGGAAGCAGCGGTCCAGATGCCTCTGATATAATGGAAAGCTAATGCATATATAACTACATGGATGACCTGACAAGTTATATCGTGATTGTGATTTTTGGATCCCGCGAACCGCGACGTAACGGATCTGTCACAGTTTAAGCTGTAACTGATTGGGAAGTCTGACACCAACAAGGTATACAATCCCTTAACTTGTCACCAATTAATACTAACTCAACATCTCAACAATTGTAGCAATATAGATTGAATAAAATATTTGTTTCATAAAGAGAAAAGATTTGTCATATTTTTTTTAAATGCAATAAACATAGTGTGCGCCACGAAGTTTTTATTCAGTAATCAAGAAATAAAGCCCACGCTTTTCGTGAGGATGATGTGACGTTAAACATGTAGCATAAAGTTCGTCTGCTTTTAATCAGCACAAATTATTTACATGAAATTATCTAAAGCTCTTTATTTGTAGGTAGAATTTTTTAATATCACATTGTTAACAAAATTCAGCAATGCGTTCCGGATTTGAAAAAAATGTATAACACGCATTTGAAAATACTAACGTGAAATAATATCTTATTTAAATTTTTTTAAACATATGGATATAACACTTTATATAACAACAAAAAGATGAGTAAATACGTGTTTGAGACGGCCAAACTATGCTCATGCATATATAACTACATGAATGACCTGTCACGTTATATCATATTCGCGATCATCGGGTCCCGCGAATTGCGATGGTGTAACGGATCTGTGTAGGGCTCGCGCTGATGTCGCCATTTGAGCCATTGGCGAACATATTGAAAATAGGGCTAACGAAATCTGATTTTCGGAAATGATAGTGTCTACTTTGATACCGATGTACGATATTGTCCGGTATTCTTGTGCACTCTATTGGCTTATATACATTGGATCAAAATTACATAATAATGTAATGCTTTACTGAGCATGTATAATTCTAATCGACGTTTATAAATACAAACATATCTCAAATATTCAATAAAGAGCTGTCCAAATGCTAATTAAAATGATAAAACACATCGTTTTTTATACAGTTCCAATTTCTCGTAAGTGTACGCACTTCTGACGTAATTCAGTTAAACATATAATTGCATCGTGGCAACTACTTTTAATAAAATCAACTTATACATTTGAAATATATAATATTATAAGAATATTACTTTTCATTTTTGCATCACGGCAAACTTCTTTCATCTCAAAGTACATAAGCTTCGGATTGTTTGACGATGGTCGATACTATTTTGTTTGATTATAATACCCCAATAATGTAATTAAAAGAATTGTTTTGAGACAAACATACATAGTAAAAGTTCAAACTTTATAAGCATACGTTCTCAGCTTACAACTCAGATCAAGTCGATTACACAACTGTGTCAGGAAATATTACAATTATTATACAATATATGTTGTTATTTAACGAACTATTGAGAAAGTAAATAATTCTTAATAAATTTAGATTGCAAATAGAAATAATTGCTGAAGAACAATGTCGTTCATAATGAATTTTATCCTAATATCGGTCGAAAAAAAGAGTGCAAAGGTAAATTTAAGTAAATAATACGCAGTGTACAAACGGTGAAGTGCGCAACATGACCGGACGCCCAAGATTACAACTGTATTAAATCAGTAACAAACAGTTACGTAACAACGGTGCAGTTGCGTCCATCAAGATGCGCATTGATTATTGCGACAGTTATCATTAAGATCGTAGCAGATTATATAGTCGAGGCAATGACATATAGAGGGGCAGCTAGCCATAAATGTGCATGGATTGCATGCTGTAACCATTCAACTCATATTTGTATGCACGTGCGAACGCTCCGTTTGAACATTTATATATCATCTTATTTGAAAAAAAAAATCGAAAAGTTTTGTAACCTGTGTTCAATGTGTGTCGTTTAAAAAAAATATACTTCAACAGTTTCAGGTTTTGAGTTATTTCAAAATCGTTGATTAAATGGCATAATATTAATTTATCTAGCGTATCGTTTGTAACTATACGGTCTGTTCTATGCAATAACCGTATAACAATTAACACTGTTGCTGTACTTGTTCAAATATATCTTTGCACATGTATGAAAATAAATTTGTCAATCTATTGTCAGATTTTAAGAGTTTTATATGCGGGCGCTTTCTTTCTTATTTGAATACATGAGGTATGTGTCTTATGTGTATGGTTTCATTGTATTGCTACTAGTTTACGTCTTACTTTCATTACACTCTATTCCGAACCACCCTTCTTCACAGCCCCCATTTCCGAATGCACCCGTAACACCGTCGCATGGGCCCGCACAATGACATCGCTTGGAACAGGAAGCGCCGTACCTTCCGAGTTGGCAGCCTGAAAACAAACATGTGAAAATTATGCTTACCTGATTGACAGGTGTTTCTTCAACAACAAAATGGAATAAAAAAACACCTGTTTTGCGTAAATTCCAAATCGTGTTTCCAATAACATTTTATGAATTAAGGAAGCTTCTCTTTGTGAGTTTTGTCTTTCGTGTGCAATTAATTAAACGAAATTAACACTGTTTATGTTCATTACATTAACATGCTGAAATAATTCAGCCAAATGTTTTACGATACTGTTGTACATTATGTACGTGTTCATATATATCTTTTCAAATGAATGAATCTAAAATGGTCTATCTGTGGACAGATTTTAGAGTAATATACCCGGACGCTATATATCGTATGCATATATGAGATATATGATATATTTGTTTGATTTGTACGGTTTTGTTTCGTAAATATCCTCTTACGACTTACTTTGATTACACGCTATTCCTCTCCATCCGTCCTTACAGGTACTATTTTCACATGCACCCGTAACACCGTCGCATGGGCTCACACGACAATGGCATTGCTGAGAACAGTTTACGTTAAAACTTCCAAGTGGGCAATCTGTCAATGAAAAAGAGTGGTGTATTCCTGATAGTCAGTACATGTATATATTGTCGTCTTAAGTTACGATTACTGTCAAATGGATTTCAAATACGTTTATTTACTTGAACGGACATTATTGAATGACAAGCGTATACTAAATGTTTGCAAATGTTCACACTATATGAAATCAAAACCATTGAACCCCAATTTTGTAAGTTGATTACTCCTTATCAACTTTATACTTCAATGTAGGACACACGCTCAGTGCAACTGAGCGATTTTTAAACGCATTTACATTTTACTACGAAAATAAGTCAAAATGTGTCAATTATTTCCACGTTGGTTCAAGGTTTCTAATACATGAATTTTATATTATTTGAATAAAGACATTTTGTATTTTTTCATTGAAACGTTAAGAGGATTGATAAGTTTCTTTTGCGATCAACAGTTTATACGTCTAACTTTTGCAGTGGTTGAGTAACCAATATTACACGAATCATTACTCTTTTCTGTTTCGAGTGCTCTAGGTAAAGTAGTTTCCAACGTAATCAGACGAAACAGATTGACAATGAATACGAATGTCAAAATGTTGAATATGTGCGTGTTATATGAAATCACCGCCGACGTAGTTACACTGTCCATAAAATGCTAGTTTTTTTCTACGGATACTTGCAATTAACAATCAGCGTTAAATTACGTTCCTAACTTGTCGGTATATCATAATTTCGCGAAATACCACACGGAAGATATTGGTTGTCCCCGTAACCCGTACAAACTGTATTTTGGTCCCCGTAACCCGTACTAACTGTATTTTGGTCCCCGTAACCCTTACACACTGTATTTTGCGTGTAAAATGAGCCTTTTCTCCGCAATGGTCGCGTTTGAAGTAAATTGTTCATCATGAAGCGATTGCTACCTAATGCCCATTGACAAAGCGGCATTTTGAGAAAAGGCAGTCGAAATTAATGTGAAAATCAATAGTTTTGTTTGACCTTAGTGAAAACTGTTTTTAAAAAAATACCGACATCAAAGGGGAAATTTATTTTCATTACCNAAATAAAATGGTCAATCTGTTGTCAGATTTTAAGAGTAGTATATGCGGGCGCTTTCTTTCTTATTTGCATACATGGAATATGTGTTTTTTGTGTATGGTTTCATTTTATTGCTATAAGTTTACGTCTTACTTTCATTACACGCTATTCCAAACCATCCTGCATAACAGCCCCCATTTCTACATGCACCCGTAACACCGTCGCATGGGCCCTCACGGCAATGACATTGCTCGGAACAGTAAGCGCTGTAACTTCCGAGTGGGCAGCCTGAAAACAACATGTGAACATTATGGTTACCTGATTGACAGGTGTTTTTTCAACAACAAGATGGAATAAAAAAAATAAAAACCTGTTTTGTTTAAATTCCAAATCGTGTTTCCAATAACATTTTATAAATTAAGGAAGCTTCTCTTTGTAAGTTTTGTCTTTCATGTGCAATTAATTAAACGAAATTAACACTGTTTATGTTCATTACATTAACATGCTGAAATAATTCAACCAAATGTTTGACGATACTGCTGTACATTATGTACGTGTTCATATATATCTTTTCACATGAATGAATCTAAAATGGTCTATCTGTGGACAGATTTAAGAGTTATATACCCGGACGCTTTGCATATATGAGATATATGAGATATTTGTTTGATTTGTACGGTTTTATTTCGTAAATATCCTCTTACGACTTACTTTCATTACACGCTTTTCCTTTCCATCCGTCCTTACAGACACGTTTTTCACATGCACCCGTAATACTGTCGCATGGGCTCACACGACAATGGCATTGCTGAGAACAGTTTTCGTTAAAACTTCCAAGTGGGCAATCTGTCAATGAAAAAGTGTGGTATATTCCTGATAGTCAGTACATGTATATATTGTCGTCGTAAGTTACGATTACTGTCAAATGGATTTCAAATACGTTTATTTACTTGAACGGACATTATTGAATGTCAAGCGTATACTAAATGTTTGCAAATGTTCACAATATATTGAATCAAAACCATTGAACCCCAATTTTGTAAGTTGATTACTCCTTATCAACTTTATACTTCAATGTAGGACACAGTCGTACCCATACAAACTGTATTTTGGTCCCCGTAACCCGTACACACTGTATTTTGGTCCCCGTAACCCTTACAAACTGTATTTTGCGTGTAAAATGAGCCTTCTATCCGCAATGGTCGCGTTTGAAGTAAATTGTTCATCATGAAGCGATTGTTACCTAATGCCAATTGACAAAGCGGCATTTTGAGAAAAGGCAGTCGAAATAAATGTGAAAATCAATAGTTTTATTTGACCATAGTGAAAACTGTTTTTAAAAAAATACCGACATCAAAGGGGAAATTTATTTTCATTACCTGAAGCCTTTTGACGGTACGCGAATATTCATGTGACATAAATGTTGTTTGTACCTGGGGATTAGTTGATTTCCACATATAGTAAATCAAATATACTATGGTAAATCATTGTGCAGTCATTTGAAAATAAGCTACAATCTGATTAAAATAAAGATTTATCTATGTTTGGCAATTGAATTGATACTGAGTATATAAACAAAAAACATTTCAAGAGTCTGTGAAAGACTTTCACGGCCGGTTTGTGCATATTTTATTAAGTTCTAAATAGAAAATAATATTATTTATAAATGCAGAATTATTTGCAATTCGACGTCTCAAAAACGTCTGAAAGACATGTAAACTGGTAAGCATCCAAAATCGAACAAGTGTTTAACCCTGATAAACTGTCTTAATCAGAAATACACGTTGTACATATTATATCCATAGCGTAATATGACTTATTATTTCGACAGGAGGTTAACCATGTGTATTGCTTTACGTGATTCAACACGTATTATGTACGTTTATATGTGGTGAAAAACTGTACATGTACCCCAATGTCTGTAGAGGTTAATCATCCAAGGACCGCCACACTTGTTGCGTCTGTCGCCCGGACAAGTAGTAGTACACTCTGANCGCCTCCCGTATGTTTTAATTTATACAATCACAATAATAATGAAAAAAGTTAAACACAAAATGTACAACAAAAAGAGAACATATAGGGATACAGCCTAACATATTTTCATAGCTAAAGCATTTTATTTATATAATGTTATACCTTTGTGGTGAGTCAATGTCTACGCTATACATGTGCTAAGTTAAATTTACAACAAACCCCCACTCCGGAAAACTTGTAGTGGCTGCAGTTCTTTGAACACTCGGTTGGTGAGTTCGAATCAGAATGGTAATCATAATCTGCAAGGACACGGTGTGTTCTTTCCTCATAACAGCCCATATAAATTACACCTGTAAATGAATGTATAATGATCCTAAATTCATCAATGAATTCATATGTGTGAACAATCGACAATGTCATGTAATAAATAATGGAAAAATCGATTTATTAAATTTTATGTATTTATCAGAAGTAGTATGTTATATAATAATTTATAATTATCGGCAAGTTCATCATCTTCAAAAACCTTCATTGCTTTTCGTTGCATTTTAACAAATACTGGTATATAGTATTTATTTTTCAAACTAAGACAGTAATATACTACTACAATATAATACATGCGCATTTCAATGACTCCGGTTTTGTTGCTAATATGAGGGATTCGTTGGTAAATAATATATTGTATGGACATTAATTCTGAATGGTAATAACGAATTTAGTTTTCTTAGTTAAAGTAGAAATAAATGAGATTGGTAATGTTTAATTCCAATGTAAATAGGAATAACCAAACAATATAAACATTATGGAAAATGTTTAATCATAGGGCACTTATGTCATGTTACGCGTTAGTCAGGCTAACCACCAAGTATCAACGACCTTGGCCATGTTAAAATAAATCAAGGACAATAAGAATAGTTGTGTTACTTAATAAAACAACATGATCCCCACAATGGGACCATTATTTTGAAGAAAAGAGCCCGCACAACATTACATAAGTCCAAGAGTTACCGACACACATATTTTTACGTTACTTTTATTTTCAAAATTGCATTACGAAACTATAAAGCTTTTTTATTAGAAAAAATAAGTACATGTTTACACTGATAAAAAAATACACGATATTATACTATACATCGAGTACATTTAACCTACACCTTTGAGTGTTACACTCAACTGTTGCAACTCAACTTATGCAAATAAAAATTAAACAAGGGATTGTTAATATCAACTCAAATATTTTAATTATATATATTTACTCTTTATTTTCACTTTTCCGTGATTTAACATGCATAAAGTATAATACAAATAGACCTTCACATATATAACAATAGAGACATATACTATTTGCATAAACAATAAGTACATCTGAACATTATGTATGAAGAGATCAATAAAACGTCTGTTTGTTTTTAAACACAATTACTTTGGCGTAATACACATATGAATGAAAGCACATATACGCCTGGTTGTCTCATCATCGAGGGTGTTGGCCGCTGATAGCAGTAATATCACTATATCATATGGATTAGTATCGGGGAAAATGTCACACGCACGCAGTATTGTAAGTCTATATTCTCTAAGTCTTTAATAAGATGCGACGGCATAAATGTTGCCGTCTAGGACTATGAGACCACAGCGTCTGCAAAGATGTCCGGGAGTTCGTCCCAGTGTTAAATAGAGCACGCACAGCTGCCGATGTTTCCGTTGTTTCAGGTGATTTCGAGGTGATCTCGCCGCGGACCAGATGCGATCGGACGGAATGTGAGGGTGAACGACTCTTAATCGCGCAAATTCTGGATCCCCTGTGACGCGTACTGTTCATTGCTCCGTGTTATATTGGCGGATCGCATTGTTTGCTATACGTTTCCACGTCAGTTAAGAAGTATATACTAGTGGAATTACAACTAACTATATAATTGTTAACAAGGTTATACTTTTTCATTATATTGTATGCATATATGTCTTGTTTAAACCCTTTGTGTGATGATTTGCCTCGGATATATCATAGAGGAAGTCGGTACTCAAATAGTTTTTTCGTGAGATAGTAGGTGTTCATACAGCAGAATTTATTAAATAACATTATTTTTCTTACGTCAATTTAAGCAATGATCGGTAGCCAACCGATTAGACTAAATGACATATCTGTTTGTGTGCGAATTGGCAGATTTCGCCACATATTTGATGTAAATGTTAACAATCCTTCCAGTGTAAGTAAATTGAAGTTCGTCAGTGATGACCAGAGTTCCGATGCGTACAGTGCTGTGGGGATGGATACCTGTTCCACGATATCGGCTATTTTCAACGGATTGATGTCGTATATGGTTTCCTTTACTGTCATTAGGGAAAACGTCGATTAACGACCTTTCCTTTTCGATCGTCAACTGCTTTCGACGACCTCATCAATCCGCGAAGCATTATTCCCACGTGTTTTGCTTATTCGAAGGGGAGCAGTATGTTATTATTGATTTTTACTGTAGTCTGAGGCAACACTCTCCTTTTGCACAGACAGTATAAAGGAATTTGACTAATTAAGTCGATATCCCCATGTGTTAGCATATCTCCTTACGATATTCAGCTGGCGCTGTAATTATTGAGCACTGCATGAAATGAGCGTGAGGTCGTTTGTTAGGGTTGGATTTCCGGTGTGAAGATGGACACTGGTGGTTCCATGTGCAGATGACTCCAGATCACACAGAAGCTTGTCTTTAAATACGAGACAGACCCAAGTTGTTAGGACCCCCTTGTCTGACTCCCTGTCGAACCGGAAATGGCATGGATAGTACCCCGTTAACGCACACTGCGCTTTTAATGTCTGTGTAGCAATTTATAAACGTCCGCAGCGTAGTTCTTTTTATTCCAAACTCTAGCAGCTTTATAAATAACAGCTTATGAAGGACGCTGGCAAATGCATCATCCAGCACGTCCGAGGAAGAGTCGTAGTCCATATTGGAATATATACATTCCTGTAAGTTGAAAGATACGGTAATCGAACCCAGTCCTTTTTGGTAATACGCATTCTGGTGGGGGTTAGGAAATGTTTTCCCATTGTCGATTCACCATTTGCTTATCCTTTGAATGAAGAAGTTTTTTTAAGAGTTTGTATAAAATCGGAAGAAGTGGGATGAGCGATAGCTGCTGCATTTAGTTTTCCGTTTCCTTTCCTTGAAAATAGGGATGATTATTCTTATATTGCATCCAGATGGAACATACGTCGCTTGTAAAATCAGAGTGAACAGTTTTAATATAATGGAGAGGACACTCCCCACAATGTGTAAGGTGCTCACTAACTAGTTTGTTTTGTCCAGGTGTCTTTCAATTCTTTCAATTTAAGCATTTTCACTTCTTAACATTTTCATTAATTGATACGTAATTGACTAGGCACTTATCTTTGGAGAAGTCTTTTGATTGTGAAAACCATTTAAATGATATTGTTCAATTCAGCATAAAGATTAGTACTATGCATGTTTGAGTATTTAAGAGAAAACACAGGGTACCACTGGCACTTTTATTTCATTTATAGTCTCCTTTGTTTTATTTTGTTTCAAGCGGGCCATTCTTCAGAAAGTACGCATCTCCATATTATCGGAAGCTGCGTTTATTTCACTGTAGAACAGTTCATTCGTATTGGCTATGGATTTATTTTGTATATAAATAAATATGCGTTTTGAATATTTAGATTGTTTAACGTACGGATTGTTTTTGTCGGGAAACTTTTTTTTTGTCAATCTAATGTGTTCTCGCTCGGCGATGTTCAATGTGGGCTTATTTACAGAGCTATTCCAATACAGCATAAACAATTGTTTTAATTTATAGAAAAGATTATGCATATTTTATAGAATTGCACTACACATTGTGTAACTTATAGTCAAGACTTCAACGTTCCCTGTGCCAAGAATTATTTAATCAGTAATACGTAGTAAAGCCCACGCGTTTCGCGAAGATGATGCGACGTTGTACATATAGCATAATTTACAACCTCTTTAAATCAGGACATATTATTTAAATTAAAATTATATAGAACTCTTTATTTGTATGTAGAATGTGNACATATCAGTTTTTGTGCGAATTGGCAGATTTCGCCACATAGTTGATGTTAATTTCAAAAATCCTTCCAGTGTAAGTACATTGAAGTACGTCAGTGATGACCAGAGTTCAGATGCGTACAGTGCTGTGGGAATGGATACCTGTTCCACGATATCGGCTATTTTCAACGGATTGGTGTCGTATATGGTTTCCTTTATTGTCATTAGGGAAAACGTCGATAAACGACCTTTCCTTTTCGATCGTCAACTGCGTTCGACGACCTCATCAATCCGTGAAGCATTATTCCCACGTGTTTTGCTTATTCGAAGGGGAGCAGTATGTTATAATTGATTTTTACTGTAGTCTGAGGCAACACTCTCCTTTTGCACAGACAGTATAAAGGAA
The DNA here is from genome assembly GCA_007657795.1 of Dreissena rostriformis. NCBI lineage: Eukaryota > Metazoa > Mollusca > Bivalvia > Myida > Dreissenidae > Dreissena > Dreissena rostriformis. The sequence goes on along the minus strand of VMBQ01010340.1, from coordinate 14,982 downwards.
CTTGACGCTGTCAAATGCATCATCCAGCACGTCCGAGGAAGAGTCGTAGTCCATATTGGAATATATACATTCATGTAAGTTGAAAGATACGGTAATCGAACCCAGTTCTTTTTGGTAATACGCATTCTGGTGGGGGTTAGGAAATGTGTTCTCATTGTCGATTCACCATTTGCTTATCCTTTGAATGAAGAAGTTTTTTAAGAGTTTGTATAAAATCGGGAGAAGTCGGATGAGCGATAGCTGCTGCATTTAGTTTTCCGTTTCCTTTCCTTGAAAATAGGGATAATTATTCTTATATTGCATCCAGATGGAACATACGTCGCTTGTAAAATCAGAGTGAACAGTTTTAATATAATGGAGAGGACACTCCCCACAATGTGTAAGGTGCTCGCTCACTAGTTTGTTTTGTCCAGGTGTCTTTCAATTCTTTCAATTTAAGCGTTTTCACTTCTTAACATTTTCATTAATTGATAAGTAATTGCCTAGGCACTTATCTTTGGAGAAGTCTTTTGATTGTGAAAACCATTTAAATGATATTGTTCAATTCAGCATAAAAATTAGTAATATGCATGTTTGAGTATTTAAGAGAAAACACAGAGTACCAATGGCACTTTTATTTCATTTATAGTCTCCTTTGTTTTATTTTGTTTCAAGCGGGCCATTCTCCAGAAAGTACGCATCTCCATGTTATCGGAAGCTGCGTTTATTTCACTGTAGAACAGTTCATTCGTATTGGCTATGGATTTCTTTTGTATGTAAATAAATTTGCGTTTAGAATATTAAGATTGTTTAAAGTACGGATTGTTTCTGTCGGGAAACTTTTCTCTTTTTTTCAATCTAATGTGTTCTCGCTCGGCGTTGTTCAATGTGGGCTTCCTTTACAGAGCTATTCCAATACAGCATAAACAATTGTTTTAATTTATAGAAAAGATAATGGATATTTTATTGAATTGCACTACACATTGTGTAACTTAAAGTAAAGACTTCAACGTTCCCTGAGCCACGAATTATTAAATCAGTAATACGTAGTAAAGCCCACGCGTTTCGCGAAGATGATGCAACGTTGTACATGAAGCATAATTTACGACTGCTTTAAATCAGGACATATTATTAAAATTAAAATTATATAGAACTCTTTATTTGTATGTAGAATGTGTTAACATCACATTAACCAAATTCTGAAATGCCTTGCGGATTTGAAAATTCGAATAACACGCGTTTGAAAATACTTACATGGACAGTTTTCTTATTTGGACAATTTTTTAAACATATGGATATAACCGTTGATGCAACAAATAGGTATGTAAGTACTTGTTTGAGATGGCAAAACTATGCTAATGCATATTTGACCAGACAAGTGATATCTTAATCGCTATCCGTGGATCCAGCGAACCGCTATGTAACGTATCTGTGCGTATGCATATTCAGAATTAAATATAAGAAAAATAAAGGTAATAAAAGAAAGTCGAGTGGTTAAAAAAAACTGAAAAAGTGCAGATTTTGTTTCAGAACAATTAAAAAATATCTACACGCAAAAAGGGATCATTCTTATAATGATTCTTACGATGTATGGGAAATGTGTACGTCAGTCTGAAACCGCTCGAACTATTGGTGGAGTCTGTGACGAAGACAATACCAACAGAGTTCGTCTGCGACTGGAATCCCTTAGGTGGCTCTTTCCAGCAGAACTTTTCGATGGACGGAGAGGAGACGTTAGGTCCGTTGAAGAGTTCCAGGTAGTCACATGTGCAGTTCCGACAGGTATCCAATTGAAAGTCTGTAAACTTCACCTGAAAACACAAGAGACAAGTATTTCAGTGTGAATTTATTGTGGTGAAACTGTGTACCTGTAAAACATATTGTAGCTTGAAAAACATTTTTAATTATTACCTGAAAATGAAAGACTGTAATAAAAATGAAAAATATTAGATTAGTTTTAAATGTCAAATGTTATGATTGTATTATCCAGTTTCTTTATACAATGCCATAAAAGATTCATAAAAAGTATAACTGTTGTTGGTTGATTGAACAATCATTAAAATGTCAAGTATGCACATTGATATTGATGCCCTCTGGTGCGTTGATGACCCAGGTACATTTCTCGTTGTTTCTGTAATTCGACGGGAAGTTGGGGCTCGTGATGACGCCAAATGGATCTGTCAGGACCCCGCCACATTCTGTAAAGGCAAATGTATATATAATGCTGAAATAAAATCGAATGAGCATTTTCATGATTCAAAGTAAAATGCAGTTCAAAAATAGTCATTATCATTTTCTTTTAATTCATTGATTTCATTTAGATTTATTGTGCAATTTTCAAATAAATATTATTTCTGTTGGTCTGATGTATATTTCAATTATCCTTGTTTATCGGCGCTTATAAAAAAGCGTTAAAAAATGTGAATATTATTTATCGAAGATTCATTGCTGACTTTTTTTTTAAACTGCATCAACTTTCGTTAACTTAATATGAAAATCGTTGTTACGAAAGCGTTGTATTAATTAAGCAATCATATCTTTGCAAGCTTTGTGTTTCATGTCATATAAGTGTATACTGTTATAGATTAATTAAACACAATTGCTAAGACATTTCAAAAACCATGTTTGACATGGATATTGATAATAACTTTGAAAGTTAAACTTAAGGAAGAAGAACTTTTTAAATTCTAAACATACCCAATTATCACAATCGAATGTAACAGACTGGTGTAGGTGAGAAACAAAAACATGAATAATGTGATTGTTTGTGTATTTATTACGTGTTGAACTGTTGGATGTCAATAACCTTTTAAATAAAAATTAATCATAATGATTATACATATGCTATACACAGCGTTTTATAAAACTTCTTAATGTTGAAAGCACCATTTTTTAACAACAACATATTAATATATGACAATTCATTGTACACCGAGTTCTTACAGCCCGCCCCCAGTACAGCAGTAGAACAAATCGTATGCCCCCATAGTTAAATGCTCAATGGATCCGGCCCTAATGCCGTATAGCGAAATCCTAAAGTCTATGCTGACTTATATACGACATAAAACTTCGTACAAAACGCTTAGATCGAAGCTTTCATTTGACAAAGCAATGTAAGTGTTAATGCTCCGAAATCGTGGTGCACTCGATTTGAAGTTTTTAATAGTAAAGTAGCACGAAATGAGCATCATTCCCTTTTGCCTTTATTCAATAAATCGGCATGAGCTTTAAACTTATTTACGAACACGGTGGTAAACAAATAATCAAACCAACAAACAAAGTGATTTTATTGTTTAACTTCATTATAATATTTACATTCACTCTTAATTTTCTGTAGAAAAATGAACGAGTTCATTTTGCTTAACCCGTAAGCCGGCGATACCGCCTTCGAAGGCGGGGCTTCTGAAATCGGACCAATGGTTTCAAGACGCTGACACGTAGTTATACAGTGTCCAGTACCGTGACCGCACTACTTTTGTAAATATAGTAACAAACATGAATAAACATTACCCGTTTGTTTACTTTTGTTTCTGTGATGTTTCATTTAAAACAAACGCATACTTGAAGAAAAAAAATAGAGAATACTAGGTCGGTGCCGGTTAAAGCGAAGTTTATTTTGCGAGGCTTTGAAAATATGCACCACGAGCCTTGGCGAGTGGTTCAGATTTTCGGGCCGAGCAAAATAAACTTCGCTTTATTCGGCACCGACCTAGTATTCGATTTATCCCATCATTTTTTTCAGTCGTCAATTATTTCTTTAAAAATATATTACCGAACCAGCTTTCCGTATTTTATTTTCATCACTTGATTGCGCAATTTATGACGTATCTCGTGTGACGTCATTTCGTTGACGAAACATTTTGGGACAACAATATGGACGTGGTGATTTTTAAACAGTAAAATATTTGTTTTAAGCATCGAACGAATCCAAAACGTATTTTGGATTGTGTGTTTGTCATGCATAACACCTTAAGAACAGACACTGGAAGTGTATATCGTTGTAACTTTATTGTTATTAGCATTGGATTAAAGTTGCCATTGAGCCTGAAGTAAGCGTGTCGTTGACACTAAAGTTAGTTTTTTTTATGACTCCAGTCAAAGCTTAAAAAATGGCATTAATCTATTCAACAGCACAGTTTCAGCTTCAATCGATAATTTAATTATCCAAATAATGTGCTACGTGTTATTATAATTAATAGTAAAACTTCAGAACTGCTTTTCTTCGCGCAGGAATAAGAAATAACACAACCTTAAGGGGCGGGTAGTAGCTGTTCCCGAAACTAAGATTACAACAGGTGTAGCCTCCCTAAAATCATGTTTGAAATACCCGATAAATAGATATTACTTGACTTGACTTTAAATCATACAATTCTGAGTTGTGTTTTATGCTCGGATATGCTTTTATTGTTTCAAATCAAAGGACAAATATAAATATAAGGATTGATTCTTATTTTTCGGGCTTTTATGCACTATGAACGCTCAGGGCGAGTATTGAAAATTTACCGAGAAGCGCTAGCGCGCTTCACGGATTTTTAAAAACTCGCCCAGAGCGTTCATGCTGCATAAAAGCCCGAAAAATAAGAATTAATCCTTAAATAAGCCCACTAATTGATTGATTATTAACAGAACTATATTTGATTGGAAAGCGTAAACTCATTTTGTATTTCGCACTTTTATAGTACACAAATCAGAAGTAGACAGACAGACAGACAGAAAGACGGACGGACGGACGGACAGACAGACAATCAGACAGACAGACAGACAGACAGACAGACACACAGACACACAGACACACAGACACACAGACACACAGACACACAGACAGACTGACAGTTTATTCAGACTTATACACAAGAACATCGTCTTCATTCAAAAGAAAACTAAAGTATACACATTATTTTCTGTCCCGTAAATAGGCATAACAACGTAATATTACAGAACATAAAAAAGTCATTTAAGAATGCAAATACAAATAAACTGTCGATGCGGTAATGCAATTTGTTGAACAATATTTTTAAAATCATATTTCTTATATCAAGAGATTCTTTGATATATTGACATACATTTGAAATTTATGATATTTCACAGGAAACTAATAACTTGTGCAATTTATATACAGATGGGTTGATATAAAATATACGGATAATATATTTTGTTGTAAGATCAGTATAATAATCAGGTACAGAGCTGTCAAAAACAAAATTCGAACATAGTGAGCATCAGTAAAATATGTTGTTTGTTGTTTTTCTACTGTTGATAAATGAAAACAATTTTTCTATTCACGCCAAAATACTATTGAAGATATTCACTATGCCAACTCACTGAAACATATGTTATTATGATTGTCAGACAATAACTGAGGGTGAAAGTACCAACGCAGATAGAATAAGAACAAACCTAAATATGTTTCGATGTCAATTTACCAATTCAACCATCTCGGGTTAAATTGTGTGTGTAAAGATTTAAAAAATAAAAAATAAAAGTGTTTTAATTTGAAAAGATAGTATTAAGGTTCAAAGTTAATATACGCTATGTGAATTGATATTTATATGCCATATTATATTCCATCTAGAACCTTCTTTTCATAAACAGTTATTACTGCAATATATGACAACGCGGTTTCAGTGAAATGCCATGAATATAAATAGAGAGTTAGTTGGTTCCTTTTTCCTAATTGCTTATTCCTAATTCAAGCTCAAAATATTTGATAAAAGCTTTAACAGATAAATAATATTAAGAATTCTTAAGCAACTCCGCCATCAAGCACGGCTGAGAAAGGAGGAAGGTTGCGCGTGGTGCAAGCTTACCCACCGTGTAAAAATCAAACTGCTACAGAAACCAACACTACTGAAAACCTGAGGATTCAATGGTATCGACCCCGGAGAGAGCGTATGAAGCAGATTAATCTGCAGACTCTAATCTCACCAAAGAACGCATTACGGATTGGGAATTGGAATGTGTGAACAATCTATGAAACTGGAAAAGCGGCACAAGCAGCAAGAGAAATGGACATGTATGGCCTGGAGATACTTGGCATGTGCGAAATAAGATGGACATCTTCAGGAAAGATCACCTTTGCATCCGGGCATACATTGCTGTACTCTGGCCTGCCAGAAGAAGAAGGTCACCATCATGGAGTGGTGTTAATGCTTAAAAAGGAGGCGAACAAGTGTCTGATAGAATGTGAGTCAATCAACTAGAGATTTATAACAGCTCGCTTTAAGTAAAAATTCCAGAATGTCACACTGGTACAGTGCTACGCTCATGTAAATCAAGCAGAACAGGCCACCAAAGACGAGCTCTATGAACAGCTTCAAGGAGTACTTGACAGAGCACCAAGAAGAGACATAGTCATTATCAGTGGGGACATGAATGAAAAAATCGGCACAGATAACACAGGAAGAGAGATGGTGATGGAAAGAGAAGGCTTGGGCACTAGGAATGAGATTGGTGAACTCTACGCGGACGTCTGTGCCAACAATGATCTTGTCATTGGGGTACCATTTTCTCACACAGAGACATCCACAAGAAGACCTGTAGATCACCAGACATGGTAACAGAGAACCAAATTGACCACATTGCCATATCAAGAAGATAAAGAAAAACCCAAGCTGATTTAAGAGCTTACAGAGGTGCAGACATAGGCTCCGACCACGACCTGGTGATAGCCAAACTCAGAGTAAAAATCGCCAAAGTGAAGAAATCGGGTCTGCAAAAAAAGCCAATTTTCAATACTTCTAAACTAAAAGAAGGGCCACTGGGTCAAGACTTCACCATAGCCCTATCTAATAGGTTCCAAGCCCTAAATAATCTTGAAGAAGCCACTGTGGACGACAAATGGGACGCTGTCTAGGAAGTCTTCAAGAGCACATGCAAGGAATTATTGGTGTACACGAAGAAGACACACAAGAGCTGGATGTCTGAAGGAACCATCAGCTTGATAGACCAGAAGAAAGATATAAGACACAGGCTACTACAAGCCAAGACCAAGGCAAGAAAGCAGACCCTGCAAGAGAAATACAGAGAATAAGGGAAGGAAGTCAAGAAAAGTGCAAGAAGAGATAAAAGCAAGCAGGTAGACAAGATGGTCGAACAAGCACAAGAAGCAGCAGAAAAAGGGAACATGAAGACTGTATACGACATTTCAAAGAAACTGTCCGGAAGAAGCTCGAGCCCAGGCAAACCAGTAAAATCCCTGAACAGAGATACACTGACTAGTCCAAAAGAACAACTGGAGAGATGGAGCGAACACTTCAAACTACTCCTAAATGGCACACCAGTTGAAAGCCCACAAGCAATTGAGGCAAAGGAAGACCTTAATATATACATGGGGCCCATCAGTAGAGAAGAGCTCATCAAGGCAGTACAGAAACTGAAGAACAACAAAGCACCGTGCCTAGACAGAATTCCACCTGAAGCCCTGAACGTAGATCCAGAGACCATAGTAGACATCCTGCAAGGTCTCATCGCTTACATATAGGAACAAGAACAGGTACCATCATAATGGCGTAGAGGACTAATTGTTAAGCTGCCAAAGAAGAGGGATTTGGCAGACTGCCAAAATTGGCAATGAATCCAGCTACTGTCTCTGCCAAGCAAAGTACTTATAAGAGTAGTCCTGGAAAGGATTAAAGCAGCAGTCAACAAAATGATTAGGGACGAGCAAGCGGGTTATTGAGTCGGGCGATCGTGTGTTGACAAGTAACAAATACACGTATTGTATGAAGATAATTAAATTACATTCCCTAATATTAAAAGAACCAAATAACGTATCGATCATACGCCTTGACGTGAAACTTATTATATTATATACATTCTTCTATGATAATAAGATATCTGTAAGTTAACATTGTAAACGCAAGACTATGTGAGCTTTGTTTATGAAAGATTATTGTAAGCTCGATTGCATTGAATTCCTGAGGCTTATTAAGACACTATCAAGTCCCACTTGGTTAGAACCAGTCCTGGTTGTAGATAATTAAAGATCTTAAGAAACTTCTCTGAGCGGGGATCGTACCCGGGACCTACTGATCGCTAAGCGGACACCATATCCGCAAAGCCACCGGGAGCTTAATGAAGTCTGTGTTTATCTAAAAGGCTTGGAATTAAACTAAACAATATTTGAATTTAATTGTAATGCAGTGTTATTTATGTAAATAAATTTGACGACACTTTATGCAACACAAAATGTAGGTAAATACGTGTTTGAGATGGCCATATTATGCTTATGCACATATAACTACGTTAATGACCTTAACAGTTATATCGTAATCGCGATCCGGGGATCCCGCAAACCGCGATGTAACGGATCTCCGCATATGAATTTTTTGGAATAAATATAAGAAAAATAAAGGTTATCAAAGAAATTGGTGTGGTGCCATAGATCTGGAGAAGTGCAGATTATGATTAAGAACATGTAGAAAGTGTTTTTTTNCTCCTTGAACGTTGGGCTGTGCACCTGCGACATGCAGCTGATCATCACGGCTTTCGGCTTCCCGAGGTGAACGGCTCCCGAGAACGCCATGGCAACCACCGCCGTTATACCAAGCATCAACATCCATGCCATCTCGGAATGTATGTAACACGTTTTGTTATTGTTGTTTTTGTTGTTATATATGTTCCCTTTTGCAAACGACTGAAGAATTATTAAGGTCGCATATGGTATATATTGCTCATAATAGATATTGAAGTCGCTGGAGCAGAGACTGACTTCAATCATTTAAATGTAACATCATATATCATTCCAAGGGTTGACAAATAATGATGAAATTTGTTTTTGAAGTTAAAGTCAGTAAATCTATTTGTCACCATTAAATATGATGCGAAGGCATAGTATTTGAACATATAAAATAATCTAAGCCGAAAATTAGGAATTCTTAAATAATCCGTATTTCGTCACTGTTTTTCGAAAACCGCCTCAGTCAAATTTGACGCAAATGTATTTTGTTTTTATATTTTATTGGAACGGATTCAAAACACAATTTCTGCGAACAGACTGAATATGATATCAATTCATAAGTGACAGTTTTTGAAGAAGATCCTGGAAAACCAATGCTGAAAATGCGAAAACCGCGTTTCTTGTGTTTGAGGCTGGAACCTCGTGAAATTTTTTTTACACTGAACAGATTACAACAATATTTCAGCCGCGCTCTGGTAAAACGGGGTTTAATGCATGTGTGCAAATTGTCGTGCAGTCCGCACAGGCTATTAAGGGACAACACTTTCCGCCTGGACTGGATTTTCGTTTAGAAGAAACTTCCTTTGAACAAAACATTTCAAAAAAGCGGAAAGTGCAGTCCGTTATTAGTCTGTGCGGACTGCACAGGCTTATCTGGGACGACACTTTAAGCACGTGCATAAAGCCCCATTTCCCATAGCACTGCTCATTTGTAAAATGCAATTTGGCAAGTATTCTCTGACACACGCATTTATTAGCAGTTTCAAAACCGAGTATTCAATGATCAACATAATAACATCTGGAAAAAGTCCACTTCAATTTTCCTGGAAAACAAGTATTTTCGTCTGCTAAAAAATGACAAAAAATGACTAACGCGGTTTTCAAAGAACAGTTAAAACGTCAAGAAAGTAGTTTTTTCAATTTATACAACGCACACAGTCCAATGGAATGCGATTCTGTAACATTAAGCCGGATTTGTAATAAATTGTGGCGTGTTCTACGAAAACTGGGCAAAATGCATGTGCGTAAAGTGTCATCCCAGATAAGCCTGTGCAGTCCGCACAGGCTAATCCGGGATGACGCTTTCCGCCTAAACTGGATTTTCGCTAAGAAGAAACATCATTTAAACGTAAATTCCATAAAGCGGAAATTGTCGTCGCTGATTAGCCTGTGCGGACTGCACAGGCTAATATGGGATGACAATTTACGCACAAGCATTTTGCCCAGTTTATCAGAACACGCCACAATTTATAAGCACAACCATACTAATAACGTGCATAATTTTAGTTGATACCCGTTTATTTATTTATTTATTTATTGACATTAATAATATTAATCGGGGAGTTGGAAATTGTGTTTACTGCTTGCGATTGTAAACATAAAAATCTTTTTAAAATGTCCAATATAACAATAATATGACAAATTGAGCGAAAAATATTAATCTTTAAATATATAACAAACAACATCATTAATCAGTTAAATGTAAAATGCTTTACGTAATCAACAAAAAAGACATGTTATTAAGATATATCTTCCATCAAAAACACCTGTGAACGTACGTAGTACGATGGGGAAAAAACATGAAAGACATTTTTTCATGAAAAAAGTGTTTTGTTCATCTAATGTGTTTGAACAACATAAACATATTTATATCCTATCATATGCATTCCTGCGTCATACAAAATAAACAAGGATATATAAGTGAAACGGATGTTATTTCCCGATAATGCGTTTTTCCAATTATAAAAAACGACCAGGTTATAAAAACCTTTTCTTGAAATGAAAGGTCTAAGTACAGTTATCAATATTAACATATTGGATAAAGCACAATAACACCATTTCCACATGCAGATATTACAAATGTATCCCCCTCCAAAAAATCCTTAATAATAATGACCCAAAAACTACATTTGTGTTCGAGCCATTGAAAAGATAGAAAAGAATCACTCGATTGCGTTGATGTTAACCTATTGTCGAAAATAATGTTGTTGAGCCTCGCTCTGTAAAAAGGGGAGTTTAATGCATGCGCGAAAAGTGTCGTCGCAGATAAGCCTGTGCAGTCCGCACAGGCGTATCAGAGACGACAATTTTCGCCTAAACTGGAGTTTTGTTAAGAAAATACTTTTTTAAACGAAAATATCATAAAAGCGGAAAGTGTTGTCCCTTATTAGCATGTGCGGACAATTCATAAAACAATTTAATTGCATTTATTAAATCTGCAAATGAACCCTCAAACTCCCCTTTAATGAAATAACACCGGATTGTTTTTGACCCTCGAATCAGATTCTTAATCGGGAGCCCATAAGTACCGGAACAAAGTTTTTCCCAACGATGCTGGATCGGATCGCTGGAGAACTCAAAAAGAAAATATGCAGGCTTTTCATTCTAAACAAAGAGTATATGAGCCTCGCTCTGTGAAAAGGGGCTGTAATGCATGTGCGTCAAATGTCGTCCCAGATTAGACTATGCAGTGTGCAGGGGCCAATCAGTGACGACACTTTCTGCCTAAACTGGATTTTCGTCAAGAAGAGTCTTCCTTTCAACGGAAAATATAATAAAAGCGGAAAGTGTCTTCCCTCATAACCCTGTGCGAAATGCACAAGCTTATCTGGGGCGACACTTTATACTTAAATTGCATTAAACCCCTTATTTAATAACACTTTTTATGCATAAATACATCAGTTCGAAGTTTTAAAAAAACAAAAACAAAAAAAAACTATAAAGCGGAATAAAAAGATGTGATATTAAAAAATACAAAAATTCTCTACAAGAAAAAACTAAATGCCGGTCGGTAACATATCGACTCCGCTTTCAATTGTTATTTAAAATTAGTGTCACCTTTGACCTTTTAGCAAGGTGTATTACTTTAATAATGTATGAGTGCTGGGTCACACTCCGGGTGCACACATTATTACGTCTCATGCCCGGAACGACCTCATAAACATAAAATACACAAGTGTGCAGGCTCCATAAATAGCATTCGGCCTTTTTTATGTACGATTATAGAGATTCGATTTTTTCCTAAATCGTTTTTTAAGCGTGTTAACAGCTTTCACTTGAGTTCTGATTGCAATTATTAAATGAAACACACGATTAATTTGCACGTGATTGACATATGTGCAACGTTGTAAATATTGTGAGTTTTATTTTCACGAACGATTGACTGCAAATACATTTCGAATTGATAAAAACGCATGGTGATGTATAGTAGGCCTATGTGTTATTTTTATGAATGCATCACCCAAATATATGTTCACATTATTCTTTTTAATCTGTTCACACTCTAAAGGGCAACCTTAATGGATTGAAATTAAAGACTTAATTGTTTTTTAATCATCAACTACTAATGTTACTTAATGTTTATTTATTATATTATAAAATGTGACATCAGTCACGAAAAAAACACTACCTTATGACACATCTGAAACACACAACGTGTACAGTAATGCACATTTTTCGTAGCAAAGCACTTACAAAATCTTATACAAACCTTTCACCAGTCCTCTCTGATAAAAAAAAAGACGAGGAGCAAAGTGTATGATATTTTGTCGCATGTTTCCTCGCCAAAAAGGACATAAACAGTCTTTTAACATCCAATTGTAGTCATTATTAATAGCAAAAATGTTTAAACGTTCCCAAGCGCTAATGTCACAAATCTGCATATTAAGGTCCAGAATGATTAATTGTTATGGTCTTAAGTACAATTGATTAGAAAAGAAAAAAATATGGATTTTTTTAATCAATCACGTGTTCAAATGAATTTACCATGCGTACTGTTATTATACAATGAATGCTTCACATGTTGTCGATACATCAACATATTTTGAATATTCTGGAGTTTTAATTTGAAACAAAACTTAGGTCTGAATATTTTATAAGTAAATTGATTATTTTTAATGGGGAAATAAATATAGATTTAGATACAGATGCAATGGTAAAGCTTTCTGAGTGATTATGTTGAAAATGGAGTTTACTTAGAGAGATAGAGCGATTTATTTCAATAGTGTGCAAGTAACATGGTAACAATAATGGTTACAACAATACAATTAAAATATAACACATAGATTTATATATATAAAAAAAGAATGAATACATGTAAAGATTTATAAAAATAAGTAATTAATAAATAAATGTTTAATAATGTACCATATTAGTCACATCAATATCAATGATAACACAAGACAGGGGAATACACCCCTTATTTCCATTGTGGTCCTTAATAGTGGTCTGACGTAAAGAGGTTTAAAATAATTTTACACTTAAATGAAACATGATAGATATGGAACAAAAAGCACATATACAATTTCTTCATTAAAAAAACACTTCAGATGAAAGACTTAAATGACTACAATGCTAATTAATACTTACAGGAACAGCAGACACTTATTTAAGACATGTGTCGCAAAATTAAAGATAAGAACACTCCATATGGTATAATGGCAGTGCAAAACAAGGCTTGAATGGCCGTGAAGTGTCAGACAATTGCATCGATGCCATTGTACAAAAGTACAAAATAAAATTACCGTAAATATTCATACTATCTTTTGCTTGTTTCTTTAAAAAATAAAGAATTATTAACATTTAATCTGCCAAGAATATTAGAAATGACATCAAGTTGCAATACAATAAACATGCAGAGAAATTGCAATCTTTGCGACATAGAAATAATGCTTGGTCGGTGCGCAATTCCGCAAACCTCATGGAGAACACCATAACATTTCTTAAAACTATCATTGTTCATTTATAGTGTGTTTTGCTTGTTTGAATCATAAACACATGTAATGAATCATGTGAACATGTATGATTATAGCGTTGTATTTGAATTATTTACATGTAATAATAATTTTCACAAGGAAATAAAAATTAGAAGATGTTTTTTAAATACTAATTGAGATAATATTTTCCTAAAATGCTTTGCAAAAATTGCCCGAAGATACAAACGTGTGGTTGACATTCATAAACAAAACATTAAATGTGGCCAATTAATCAACTTCCAGACATAAATATAGCATTAAACAACACAATGTGTATGTAAAATAGTTATTTTATTTTTTTTTTTTTATTTTTTTTTTTTTTTTTTTTTTAATAAGTAACTTGCCATGAGTATTTTTTTAATAATCATTTTGCATGGATACGCAACAATCTGGTAAGTGTTTGGGCATTAAATAACATATTTCTATATACATTCATATGATCTGAATTACCAAATAGTGTATGTTAATACTTTGTGTTTCACTTTAATAACATATGAAACTACTTGAATTGTTCTACTTCAACGATGTTATAATGTTGGAAAGCGACTTCGAAACACCAGATCAGCCAAAGTGTTTGGCTAATGCAAATTTATTTATTAAGTGTCAGTTTAATATGTCAGCCATTTCATTAAAAATAAAACATACGTGTTGACAACAATTATCAAATAAACATTAGGCGAAGGGTCTCGAGCTAATAAAGTGCTGTTTGTCAAAGCGCGATGTTTCTTCCTGATATATCTTATTTAGTTGATATAAATGCGCAATAACATGGAGTACTTCCTAATGAACAGCTTTAGAGCTGAATAACTCAACCATTATCTCTATTAGGTGGCATTCCCAAATGTACTTAAATAATATATAAACGGATTGTATGAAGATAATTACATTTCATTCCCTAATATTGAACGAACCAAATAACGTATCGATCATACGCCTTGACGTGAAACTTATTTTATTATATACATTCTATGATAAAAAGATATCTGTAAGTTAACATTGTAAACGCAAGACTATGTTAGTTTTGTTTATGAAAAAATATTGTAAGTTCGATTGCATTGAATTCCTGAGGCTAATTAAGACACTATAAAGTCCAACTTGGTAAGAACCAGTCCTGGTTGTAGATAATAAAAGATCATAAGAAACGTTCTGAGCGGGGATCGTACCCGGGACCTACTGATCGCTAAGCGGACACCATATCCGCAAGGCCATCGGGAGCTTAATGAAGTCTGTGTTTATCTCAAAGGCTTGGAATAAAACTAAACAATATTTGAATTTAAAAAAGAAGGTTGTTCAATTTGACAATGTGATATTCTTTTTTAGCTAGCTTGTTTTTTGCTGATAACTCAGTTAAAATAGTGAACTAAAAATTGATTTAGGTATCAAATCAAAGAGGAATACTTCTTTTATACAGTGATTATAAAAATGATATAAAACAATAAATCAGGAATAAGATCTTGATGTGAAAAGACAAATTTCTTACCAGAGTCAAACAGTGCAGAAGGATTAAATCAGCAGTGGGTATAACAAGTATAGGATTACTGAACAGCTCTTTTATCACAACAAGGACTGTAA
>VMBQ01010339.1:0-13710 GCA_007657795.1 Dreissena rostriformis | reverse complement strand
GCTCTCTAATTCAAATAGTTTTCATTCGATCTTTACCAAACTTGGTCAGAAGTTGTATCCAGACAATATCTAGGTCAAGTTCGAATATGGGTCATGCCGGGTCAAAAACTAGGTCATGGGGTCACTTAGTGCATTTTAAGGATTTAGCATGGTGTCCGCTCTCTAATTGAAGTAGTTTTCATCCGGTCTCCACCAAATTTGGTCAGAAGTTGTGTCTAGGTCAAGTTCGAATATGGGTCATGTCAGGTCAAAAACTATGTCACGGGTTCACTTAGTGCATTTTAAGGATTTAGCATGGTGTGTCCGTCACACTCTTCGTGTCCGCTCTCTAATTCATATAGTTTTCATTCGATCTTCAACAAACTTACTCAGAAGTTGTATCTAGACAAAATCTAGGCCAAGTTCGAATATGGGTCATGCCAGATCAAAAACAAAGTCAGGGGGTCACTTAGTGCATTTTAAGGATTTAGCATGGTTTCCGCTCTCTAATTGAAGTAGTTTTCATCCGATCTTCACCAAATTTGGTCGGAAGTTTTGTCTAAATGCTATCTAATTTTAAATGTGGGTCATGCCCATGGGTCATGCCGGGTCAAAAACTATGTCACAGGTTCACTTAGTGCGTTTTAAACATTAAGCATGATGACCGCCTCTCTAATGCAAGTTCTCTTTTATGTAGTGACAAAGTTACAGTTGGGGGCATCCGTGTCCTGTGGACACATTTCTTGTTTTGGTATATTTTCTGTACCCTGGGTACTTTGTAGTATACTTAAAGAGCACCCAGGTAACTTTCAAGTAGTACCTGAGGTGGCAATGATCGAGCAAGCTTTACTCAATGCACTTCTGTTTATGCATACTTTTAATGTTATAACTTGTATATCTATAATGATTGTTATATTTTCCATTAATTTTTAGTGTGTAATAAAGAATATACATGAAGACGAGGTGACAGTTGCATTTGAAAATGAGTAAGTATGACTAGTAAGATTAAATAGGGTGTACATATTATAATTACTGGTAGTGAATGTTGTATTAATTATAATCTTGAGATCTTTAATCATTGACAGTGTTTTTGTTCAAAGTTTTGGCAGAAATTCGGCCTCATTCCCAATCTAAATCAAAGCGCTGAAGGCTGTTGTCGTCCTTGATTAGCTTGTGCGCATTGCACAGGCTAATCAGTGTGCACAGGCTAATCTTATTTGACATGCATTAAGCCCCGTTTTCCCTGAAAGCAGCCAATATGTACAGATTTCAATGATAAACACTAGACTGGCCAATGTCGTCTTACAAACTGGTATAAACACTCACTGCAGAAGTAGAGTAGAAGCATTTGTCGTCTGCAGTGCAGACAGGCGAGGTTATCCTTCCTAGCATAGTGAGTTGCGGTTCTTACCGTACCTAAGCCTTCTAAGCACATATTGATATGCAAAATATGCTCTGTAACTTTAGTGGGCCACAAACGCGACCAACTAAAAGTTATGTGTTTTTCCCTAACAACTGCCTTAAATTCCCAATTAAAGAATCCCCCCTCCCCCCACAAAAGAAACCAAAAAAACATGGGGAATAAAAACATGTAAAATCAACATTCAGTTCATTTTTTTTTAGCTCACCTGATTGCTCAGGTGAGCTTTTGGGATCGGTCTTTGTCCGTCCGTCCGTCCGTCGTACGTCCACATTTGTTTGTAAACACTCTAGAGGCCACATTTCTTGTCCGACTTTAATGAAACTTGGTCAGAAAATTTGTCCCAATGATACCTCGATCGAGTTTGAAACTGGGTCATGCTGGGTCTAAAACTAGGTCAAAAAAAAGAAGAAAAACCTTGTAAACACTGTAGAGTCACATTTCATGCCCAATCTTCATGTAACTTTGTCAAAACGTTTGTTTTAATGATATGTTGGTTGAGTTCAAAAGTAGTTCCTGTCCGTTGAAAAACATGGCCGCCAGAGGGCGGGGAAGTTTTCCTTATTAGGCTATAGAGAAACCTTGTAAACACTCTAGAGNAAGCACATTACAGAACTTAAAAGGGGCTAAACACCTTCAAAAATTAAACCACAAATCTGATTTTATATCAATATATGAATGACAAGGAATATTAAACTATATTCAGTGCATATTGACCAATCAGATAAACGGATTTTAACTTGCAGGGTAATAAAAAAATAATAGCTTTTAAGGAGACAGATAGTAATTAACATATTATTTATTCTGAGATTTTCACAGACTAAAACAACAGCAAACTCTAAACTGCAAACATGGTATTTCTCCCTCTCTCTCTGCTTCACTTGTCTTCCTTGTAACCTGGAAATATAGGATGAGTTACATATTTTTAAAATTCAAAACAAGAAGTCAAAATAAAGTCAAAGACGGGGGAAATGCTTCAAAATCTGAGAAAACAAATGTATGTAGGTAAAGGTTTTGTTTATTATAGTGTCACCCCTATTAAAAGGGTAAGTCAGTCTGGCTTATGAGACACTTCCAACTGATTATACCAAGTACCTCCCAACTTCTATCACTAGGCAAGATGCCAGACGGATTTCAGTCACTAACCATTAATTTAACTAGCTCGCGGCTCAGGAACTGGCCATTTTATAATAAGTCCCAAAAGAAACATTTCCTGGACAAACGCTCCCTCTTGGGCTCGAACCTTCAACCTCCCGGTCCCAAGGCGGACACCTTAACCATTAGGCCACAGTACATTTACAATGTACATGTCACAGTTGATGCATACTTAATGTAACATTAAATACTTCAACTTACTTTCAAATCTGTAAAGTAGCCGACGACCTAGCTTGGACACTTTAGGTGGTTCCAACTTTCTCTGGATATCTGATTCAAGGATGGTATGCCTTATTTCATTCATAACCCATGCATTATCTTTATATTTCTTGAAGAATATGACCCACGGCCATTCATCCACCTAAAATGTAATACATGTTTAGTTGTTAACTATTGAGTTAAAGTTGCTGCTTATATAGTAAAACAAAAGCTTCTATACTATTGTTACTTATAACAAGTAAGGTGTTTCTAGCTTTAAAACAAATGCTTGCTTGATTCAATGGCATGTTTAGCTGCTTCCTATTAAATGCTCACTTCAGTACTTAAGTGTCGTTTATGGTTTGGAACAAGAAATTGTCTCATTAAAAAAACACCTTTATTTGAAATTCTGAATTATCTCCAAAAATCAAATTATAAATTTATTAAATATATACATGTATACAAACATATTAAAAGTTTGCCAGACATTGATTTCAAATTTCAAAGACAGTTCAATATAGTTTCAAACTAGAAAGAAAATGAATTCTTAAAAATAACTGTGAATGACATTAACCCTTTGCAGCATATACCCATCTTTTATGTTACTACTCAATTTAAAAAAAACAGTTCCAATGGTACACATTTCATAGACATAACAAATTTTGTTTTGCATACCACTATATAGATTATACCAGTATAAAGATTAGTAGTGAATAGCATGAAACAAGATCAGCCGGCTGATTCATGCTATCCACACATGGCATTTTCAATTTCATTTTATACTGCAAAGGGTTGAAGTACTTGAAAACAATGGAACAGAAACAATAAACTGGACTAACGATTAACCCCAACAAAATGATTACTCACTACACCAGGAAGAAAACTTCTACCATGTTTGATCAATATGTAATCTCCAGCACAAATCCTATGGTAATGATTTAATACAATATTTATATCTATCACCTTAGTCTATTATTTTTTATTAAGACAAGTACCTTTTCAAACACTCATTAGTTTCTACATGTATCACAGTGATCATTTATACATGAACATACATTTCCTGGGTAAGGGTATTCCAATATTGAGTGTATAGTAACTGCTTACTACAATGCTTAAATTAGGGGAAGAGAGAGAGAGAGACCTGCAAGTTGTCTTGAATTTAAAAACTGGGAAAAAAAATATCAGATTAAAATAAACTTCTTAAAGCATAATAAATCTAGTATATAAATGTACCTGATTATCTGTTCAGTATTGGAGCTTGGTGGTTGTCTGGTCACATCATTGAACTTCTTTACAGTTTCATCACTGGGTAACATCTCGACATAGTTACTGGCTGACTGCTTGGTCTGCTTGCTCGCCAACTGCTCGAGTTGGTCACTATCAGAATGCTCTGTCTGGTTTCTGACTGACTGCTCTGACTGGTTGCTGGATGACTGCTCAATCCAATTCCGAAGAGACTGCTCAAGCTCCCTATGGTATAACACATACTTATAAATACATACCTAATACCTTTTTGAATGTTTATGTTTTAAACCAATGTGTATGTATGGTAGAACCACAAACACAGGTAAGTGGAAAGCATCCCACACAGAAGTTCTTACCCCGACTTGGACTCTAACCCACACTGTCAGAGCCCGAGATGATATCTACCATAACCTAAATAACATAACTTAAATATTGTAGCTTTGGTGAAACTAACTATTGAGTATCCGGTTCGAGATCCGGTCGGGTCGAACTTCTTTCCGGCAATGAAAATATGTCACTCACCTACAATTCTTAGATTATGTGAGTATGAAGTCAGCGATATGGAAAGAAGTGGTGTAAGTACTGGTGTGAGAAAGCCAGGAAAGCATGGTAGATGCACTGACCGCCATGATATGACCGAAGCTGTTAAAAAGCGACGTAAACCCCATCACTCGTCACAACACTATTCTATTTTCTTAATTAGAATAGTATTAAAATGATGTACCTGAATGAAGTCATCTGGTCACTGGCTATGTGCTCTGTCTGGTCACTGGCTGGCTGCTTGGTCGGGTCATTGGCTGTCTGGTCACTGGATGGCTGCTCGGTTTGGTCAATGGCCGACTTCTTGGTCTGCTTACACAGAGACTGTTCGAGCTCCCTGTCGTAAAACACATACTTATACATACATAAAACTTATGAACACTGAATATGTCTATGTTTATTTGTTTTGAACCAATGTGTATGTATGGTAGGACCACAAACGTACATCAGGTACGTTGAAGGCATCCCAAATCTTGCCCCGACCGAGACACAAACCTGCACTGTGAGGGCCCCGAGAGTTTAGCGACCATAACCTCTGACCAACCCCTATTGCACTTTTAAAAAATGTATCAAAATAATTTAAAACCTGTAGACTTGGTGATCCTAACCATTAAATATTTCGAAGACTATGAATTATGAGGACTTGGCACAACACTATTCTATCTTCTGAGTTGAAATAGTCTTGTGCTGAATCCTTAAAAAAAACTGTTTAAAAATGTATTGAAAAGATGTACCTTAATGAAGTTTTCTGGATACTGGCATACTGCTGGGTCTGGTCACTGGCTGACTGCTGGGTCTGGTCACTGGCATACTGCTGGGTCTGGTCACTGGCTAACTGCTTGGTCTGGTCACTGGCTAACTGCTGGGTCTGGTCACTGGCTAACTGCTGGGTCTGGTCACTGGCATACTGCTGGGTCTGACTGGCATACTGCTGGGTCTGGTCACTGGCTGACTGCTTGGCATTGTCATTGGCTGACTGCTCGGTCTGGTCACTGGCTGACTGCTTGGCATTGTCATTGGCTAATTGCTGGGTCTGGTCACTGGCTGGCTGCTCGGTCTGGTCACTGGCATACTGCTTGGTCTGGTCACTGGCATACTGCTCGGTCTGGTTACTGGCATACTGCTCGGTCTGGTCACTGGCTGGCTGCTCGGTCTTGTCACTGGCTGACTGCTTGGTCTTGTCATTGGCTGACTGCTTGGCATTGTCATTGGCTATTTGCTGGGTCTGGTCACTGGCTAAGTGCTGGGTCTGGTCACTGGCTAACTGCTCGGTCTGGTCACTGACTGACTGCTCGGTCTTGTCACTGGCTAACTGCTCGGTCTGGTCACTGGCTGACTGCTCGGTCTGCTCACTTGCTGACTGCTCGGTCTGGTCACTGGCTGACTGCTCGGTCTGGTCACTGGCTGACTGCTTGGCATTGTCATTGGCTAATTGCTGGGTCTGGTCACTGGCTGGCTGCTCGGTCTGGTCACTGGCATACTGCTTGGTCTGGTCACTGGCATACTGCTCGGTCTGGTTACTGGCATACTGCTCGGTCTGGTCACTGGCTGGCTGCTCGGTCTTGTCACTGGCTGACTGCTTGGTCTTGTCATTGGCTGACTGCTTGGCATTGTCATTGGCTATTTGCTGGGTCTGGTCACTGGCTAAGTGCTGGGTCTGGTCACTGGCTAACTGCTCGGTCTGGTCACTGACTGACTGCTCGGTCTTGTCACTGGCTAACTGCTCGGTCTGGTCACTGGCTGACTGCTCGGTCTGCTCACTTGCTGACTGCTCGGTCTGGTCACTGACTGACTGCTCGGTCTGGTCACTGGCTGACTGCTTGGCCTTGTCATTGGCTGACTGCTCGGTCTGGTCACTGGCTGACTGCTCGATATGGTCACTGGCTGTATGGTTACTGACCGACTTCTCGGTCTGGTCAATGATTGACTGCTTGGTCTGGTCATTGGCTGTTTGGATACTTGCTGACATCTCCGTCAGGTGACATGCTGACTGCTCCGTCTGGTCACTGATTGACTGCTCAGTATGGATACTGGCTTTCTGATTACTGGCTGACTGCTCGGTCTGGACTCTTGCAGGCTGCTTGGTCTGGTCACTCGGGTTACCTTTTACCTGCCCTGTGGTGTCTACAGGGACTTCCAAGTCTACATCAAGATAATTTAGGACATCCAAAATGGGGTCATAGGAGTCATTTTCTAAATCCATCGGTGAATGATGAATATCACCAAAAGAAGTATCAATGTCAATAGAGCAATCAATGTCAATTGCGTCTGTTGTGCTACTTGTTAATTGCATCAGTACTACAAAGTGATTGACCGTGAACATGTTTTCTGGTGCGTCTGAACCATTGATGTTTGTCCACATGATGTACACACATTCATTATCACTATGTTCATGATCGAAAGGGTAGAATACACGATGCATATCATTGCGAACAGTGTGACTTCCATATTCGGGATAAACAGATACCACAGGACATGAAAGAATGTTGGCAAGGCTTGCTAACTGCCACATGCCCATATAGGTTCCACTTTTGCAAATTGATAAGGCCTCTTGCTCATACACTTCTCTGATGTGTTTTTTATTCAGCCGGGTCCCCTTGTAAAGCATAGAATATGAAGCAAAGGTTTTTGCAACATCAAGATTTCCATTTGGATTCATTCCATTCTGCATGTACTTATTATCTAAGTATAACTCTTCATTCTGCACCATTTCAAACACTATTCTTTCTCTCATTTCCTCAAAATGGTCCTCTGTCCCATATGCTAATAAGCTGGCTGAACGAGGAAGGCAGTTCCCATCCGCATGAATTATAGCTGGGTGTAAGCCTTTTGGAATATCACCAGGAAGCAATGTCATGCTGTTTTTGTCAACAGTTTTGGCTGTGTTGCAAAACGTCCTAGTCATCACATTCTGAGGCAGAGGATCGAGTCGTTTCATTGCAGCAACATATTGAAGATCTTTAATTGTTGTGCAGTTTGACATATTCAGCGGATTTTTACCAAGAGACTGTTTTACTTTTTTCTGGTCTGTCTGCGACTCTGCTTTTTTTCCTTTTTCATTCTGCTTTTTCTTACCCTTGACTTCCTTTTTGCTTGTCGGCAGCTTCCTCTTATCTCCTTTGAATAAGTAATGGGTTTGCCATTCGCCAACATACTTTTGATTTGGGCAGTTACCTTCCTCATCACTAAGACATGTATGACAAAAACAACTCAAATGTCTGGTTTTTACTATTCCAGACTCTACTCCTCTAACAGAGTGTACCTTCCGAGTTCCTTTAATTGTCTGAACCTCCTTAAGAAGCTGTTCTCTTTTAATACTCTCATGGTAGAAAAACACCCTTTTTTTGTGTTCACATTTTGATCCATCATTCATTGTCAGGTTTTCCTTGCAGTAATTGAATAACTGATGAGCATTCTGTATAGTTCCTTTTCTGCTTTTCACATACAGTTCTGCTTTCTTCTTGATTAATCCACCCAGCGCATCGCATGGAGACTTCCCGTGCCTTGAACCGAAGTATGCTCTTTCCATAACGTGCGTGTTCGTCTCAGAAACATGAAGGAATGGTATTTTGGACTTGAACTGTGAAGCTGAACCATCCGAAAACTGAACTTCTTTAGAGACATGTACATGCCCTTGAATGTTTTCTGCCATTGTTTTTGAGAACTGTTCTGCTGCCAAAGCATCATGGGTTAGGTCTGGTGATATAAAAACTGCTGACTCTTGCACTACAGAATCTTTACAGTCTTGGCATCTGTAGTATGCTATCATTGGGAAGACTGTTGCCTGATTGTAGTTATAGTATGCCGATTGTATTTCATCTTGGTTCATGCAGCGGTAGTTTTCAGCAAAGTCTGCTATGGTTACAACAACATTTTCTGGGACTGACTTGGAGATTTCATTAAACTGTTTATACTGCCATCTGGCAATGAACAGGTGGTTTGAAAGAAAATCTACACCTTCCACAAATTCATCAATTAATTCCCTCAAAGTCCCACTTTGCTCTGCTAATACTTGTCGTTTGCAGCTGCCAGCTGCAGACCCCACTGTTCCCAGTTTCCATCGTTTCCATACATATGGTGTTTCTGCATCGCTCTGGGCATCAATGAGTGGTTTGAGATAGGTTTTCAGCTTCTGTTTCCCACAAGCGTCACATTCCCTTTCCAAGCATTTACGATCATGGAACTCTTCATCTTGTCTCAGTTTTTCACAAAGAGAAATATCTACAGCATCATATTTGCTTTCGATAGTACAGAGGTGGTCAATGTCATGTGATTTTATTGCCCGTCTGAGAACATCTATTTTGAATTCAATATTAAGGCAGTACTCACATAAACAGGAAGCAAACTTGGTCTTGTTTACAGTTAGGACTTCTTTAGGACGCAACTTGCGGAAGTGACTGAGGGAAACCTTCAATTTAGGATGGTCCTGTAAGAATCGTTTATGCACCTGTGTCAACGTGTCTGTTAATACTCTCTTCTGTTTTAATGTCTTGCCGCTGACAGTTTTCTTTAAGGGTAGATGGACAGACTCATATTCATAAAACCGCTCAATATTCTTCACAGCTTCATCACTGAATGCATCTGACCTTTTCTCATTTTCCTGCCCATTCTTTTCAATTTCTGACATGCGCATCCAATGTTCCCATTTAATGTCTAATGCTTTACGCAACTCGTGTTCCACTACATACTTTCCAACAAGACTTCTAGTAAATAACTGGTAATGACTTCTTCCCTGTTTTGTTCTCTGTCTCTTAAGAAATTTCAATCTTCTTTTGACCTGTGCAACAATTTTTGCATTTGTCTCATTCTTCTTAGCTGAAGCAAAGAGGCCAGTCTTTAATAAGGCGCTCTTTTTTCTTGGTGATGCGGATTTAACAGCTTTCTCAATTCTTTCCGCAAATTTTTCAGCACTCTTTGGAATGTAGTTGGACTGGGCGTTTTGTCGCGTTTCTTCTTTTTGTAGTTCAAACCCACGTTTAACAGTCTTATACCGTTCTCTTCTCTTTTCTCTCTCCTTTTTCTTAGCTTCTTCTGTCATTTTCAATCTCTGTTCCCTTTTTTTCTGCCGCCAATATTCTCTCAATTTTGTCTTTAAATGTCGTGTTGCAGGTTTCTCCATACCACCTTCTTCCCTTTTTCTTTTTCTGTATGCTCTCATGCGCAATTTGGCTTTTTCATTGTATGTATCTAACTTCTCACCCACTAAATTCTTTCGAAAATCTCGCTTCTTTAATGCATCAGCTTTTTTGTAATCATTGTACTTGGTTTCATCTTGTTTAAGTTTGATCCGATATTCTTTATAGTAGTTTTGGGCTGTTTTGTTCGACGATTTCTGCCCACCTGGTTCTCTATCTTTTGGTTTAACCCGTAAGCTGTACCTGTAATAGTAAAATCATATCATAGTTAACAAAATCTGTAGAAACAAGAGATGTTTGTAGAACATTTATGCCCCCTAGGAGATTTGACCCTAAATTGCACTGAGTGACCTTGACCTTTGACCTACTGACCTCAAAAACTATAGGGGTCATCACCTGTTAATGACCAATCTCAATGCCAAATATGAGGACTGTAGGTGAAATGGTTCTCAAGATATGGATCCGCAACCATTTGGTCTACCAACAGACGGATGGACTGACTGACATGGGCAGATCAATGTTATACCCCATTTTCTTCGAAAAGAGGGCAGAAAAACTGTCTTGTTTTCCCCTTGTTGCTCATATAATTCAGACTGTGTACATTGTACATGATTACTTGCATGTCTACATGCACATGAAGTTTTGGAGTCAAGTTACATCTTCAAAATATTCAAATGAAATGTACCAACATTTTGTGACTGATGCTTTCTTGTTATGCAAAACAAACAAATTTTCTTAAAAGTACAAACTTTTGAGTAGAATATGTGTCCATTTCAAGCTTAAACAATGAAAATATGAAGAAAAAAACCAAGATGTAACAATGACATCATATTTTGTATCCATGTTACATCTCTAATCAAAACATTAAAAATCTTGATATTCACCACAAATATTTACCGATTACATTAAGAACAGTATGTAAAGCGAATGAAATGCTTTATTACTATTCCATTAAAAAAAAAAGTAAAATTTATACAAAAATAAGCATTTCTTTAAAAAAGATGTAACTTGGACACTCTTATATGATTTTAAATGTAACAAAGACACCACTTTTGGTTTCCCAGTTACATCCTGAATGCTTTTCATAATAGAAAAAAGTAAATAATACACAGATTTATAAAACGTTTCTTTTGTAGCATTTGACACAAATTAATTAATTTGAATACATACATGAAAACGCAANGTGACCTCCTTACTGCTAGGTTGAAACCAAAGCTACTGTACCACTGTTACCTCCTTACTGCTAGGTTGAAACCAAAGCTACTGTTCCACTGTGACCTCCTTACTGCTAGGTTGAAACCAAAGCTACTGTACCACTGTGACCTCCTTTTATAGGCCTAAAAAAAAAATTGTGGTTCGGGTAACATTGAAAAAAAATCTAGGTAGGGTAGGTCGATTTTTCATTTTTTTTATTTTATTTTTTTATTTTTTCCAGACAAGGTGCCTGTTTTTAAAAGTCATTCTATGCTGATGGTTTTCACATGAAACCTCTATGTACAGTACAGTCCACAAGTTTTCCCAAAAAAACTCGCTCCCCCCGCGGGGCTTTTATCTGCTAGCGAGTGCTTCCGCGGCGGTGAAGGCGATGTGTACTCCCTAAAACGCTCGGCGTTCCGCCGAGTAAGCTTATACCCGCGGCGTGTATTAATTTATATGAATGTATTAATTTAAACAATAACGTCATTCAGAACAAAGTATTGCTGGTAATTATTGACCATATCGGCAATCTGTTGCATTCGCACATTTGAATCTCTTTTGTCAAAACATCGCAGTCTAACAGTGCTGATCATGTTTTCACAATAACCAAAATTAAATCCAGTCTTGACCATATTTTCCGGTAAATTAGTACACAGTACATTATCTGTTTCAATAATAAACTACCTAAAAGAGCGTAACGTCAAGGATACCGCATTCTCTTCGCTACAAAGTTTTCTTCCGACAGTGTATACACCCATGCTAATTTTCGCGCGCTTTTTACCAGGACAAAGTGTTGACAGGGAAATATCATGACACGCACGCTTTACATGCGTATGGCGTGACGTTGTAGATTGCCGCATAGTTTTCGCACGCCTTTTGTCGGGGCAAAGGAAATACTTGTGGACTCNGATTTTTACTCATCAATTAAAAATTTCATGAGTGAAATACCCCTCGGCTGAAAAAAATATCTGGAGCGTGTAACCTGCGTGTATTAATTTATATGAACGTATTAATTTAAACTATTACGTCATTCAGAACAAAGTATTACCGCTAATTATTGACCATATAAACAAGCTGTTGCATTCGCACATATGAATCTCTTTTGTCAAAACATAGCAGCTAACAGTGCTGATCAAATTTTCACAATAACCAAAATTAAATCCAGTCTTGACCAGATTTTCCGGTAAGTTAGTACACAGTACATTATCTGTTTCAATAATAAACTACCTAAAAGAGCGTTACGTCAAAGATACAGCATTCTCTTCGCTACAAAGTTTTCTTTCGACAGTGTATACACCCACGCTCATTTTCGCGCGGTTTTTACCAGGACAAAGACTTGACAGGAAAATATCATTACACGCACGCTTTACATTGGTATGGCCTGACGTTGTACATTGTCGCATAGTTTTCACACGCTCTTTGTCTGGGCAAAGGAAATAGATGTGGACTCTTTATTTAGAGCTAGAATTTGTAAACGTCGCGTTAATAAAAAAAAATAAAAATGTTTTTCGGATTACAAATTTGTATTCTCATTTGGGAATTCAACAAAACATTTATATTTATAATGAGGCCGGATAATGGATTCAATATTAAATTTCAATATTAACTTTGTTAAATGCATGAAAAGCACAATTTCCAGGAGGATTACACCCGGTTGCTATCATCAGTCTCGTAAGTAATTGGCCATGATTTTATCGCGGCGGAGTACACTGTAGGGCCCGATTAGTGTGGTAAGTATAACAAAGCCATAAAACTGCAATAAACCACTGAAATTATCGATATTGACAGGGGGTGATTCACAGCTGTTCCCATCTTCAGTGCCTTGGGGCAATAAAATGCGAATTGTGTTAACAATAACGGATATGTATTATTGTGTCGCAGGCGCTCATTGCATTTAGCATGTAAAGCGCCTCGCTGATGTAGATGACTAAAACGCTTACGATTCTATTTATCCTACCGGAAAAAGGGAAAAAAAAGTTTAGGGTTGGCACGGCCAATAAAAACTTTAGGGTCCGCGCACTTTTCCTAGGTAGGTTCGGGTGACCCGAACCACAACCTTTTTTTTTTTAGGCCTAAGCCAACATGTAGCCATCTTGTACAATACCTTTATACGAGCATGCAGCACTTTAATGAGAGTGAGCACATCACCATGGAAACCACAAGACCCGACCACGGTGTTCTTAGTGAGCTGGTATGTCTTGGGCTGGTCCCTGGTGTGAATGGAGAAGCCCTCACTGAGGCGGGAGTCAGACGCGATCACTGAGAAGTCCTCGCCTGCTACTGCCAGCACGGACCTGAAGATTTTAAAAAGCCTCGTTCTGGGAAAAATGGGCTTAATTCATGTGCGTAGTGTTGTCCCAGATAACCCTGTGCAGTCCGCACAGAATAATGAAGAACCAAAGTTTCGCTTTTATGGAATTTTTAGTTTGAAACAAGTCTTTTTAAAAAGCTTTGCGTGGTTTAACACACTGAAAATAATCAATTTTGACATGCCGAAGGATTTACCGGGAAATAAATCAATCTTTGAAGGTAAATCGTTTATTGTTGCATTGTTTGCATTAATTTTGAAATTCTTTTCCTTGTTTCCTCAGTGATTTTTTTACCTGCGAGTCCCGCATCCTGGACTCACAAAAATCTCTGGGGATGCAAAGTATTGAACTATGTGAGTCCCAAAAATGCATTGAAATTTCAAGAAAAAAAATAAAGTTTAATACTT
This sequence comes from Dreissena rostriformis, assembly GCA_007657795.1. Lineage (NCBI taxonomy): Eukaryota > Metazoa > Mollusca > Bivalvia > Myida > Dreissenidae > Dreissena > Dreissena rostriformis. Next base: position 125 of record VMBQ01010339.1, on the reverse strand, counting down.
GGACTCGTTCTTCCAATTTTGGGACTCATAGATTTGCAAGTTATCGAGTCCCAGGACTCCAGGTTTTTTTTACCTTATATAACAGACGCCCTTATGTGGGGGAAATTTTACGCGGGATTTTCCAC
>VMBQ01010337.1:16260-27204 GCA_007657795.1 Dreissena rostriformis | reverse complement strand
TTTACAATCAAACGTGTACACAATTGTTAATATGAATAATGAGTATGGTCGTTTGTGCGTGATGTCTAGTGATTTTGTATTGTATCACACATTTTTCCAGCTTGTTTCCTAAATCTTGCTGTAAAAAGGGTTGTTTTCTGTTTATGCAGCTAAAATATTTCACGTTTTAAAATTTTATTTAAGTCTCTACAAATCGATACCCAATTCTTTAAAATAAAGATATTCTATTTAAATTCGCTAGTATTTTAATAAATGCAAGTAGCCAATTTCCTATACATTGTAGGGAAAACATAACATACGACATAAAACATTAAACTGATTAAAGATGGTGACACAACCTTGAAACGGCCAAATCATATAATTGGGGGTTTAAACCGCTTGANATAATTAACAGCTGTTTCCTTTTCGCTAAAAAGTTACCCTTTCTCCCGTGGCGTACCTCAATGCATTGAAATGACGTCATTTTAGTGACGAAATGACGTCATTTCGTCAACAAAATTTGTTATGTTCACCGGTATTTACACTGCTGTTATTCCACTGCAGAAATGTCATATTTTATCATTAGGTATAAAAGAAATACAATTATCTTGTTTTAACTAATTTATGTATTATTAACTTAAAACATGTATATGTTGTTGTTTTTTTTTGCAATACGGTTGAGTGCATTTTTAATCCATGTGGCAATTATAGTCTACGATAGTATTGTAATAAATGCAAGTAGCCAATTTCCTATACATTATAGGGAAAACATAACATACGACATAAAACATTAAACTGATTAAAGATGGTGACACAACCTTGGAACGGCCAAATCATATAATTGGGGGTTTAAACCGCTTGAATGACGCATCAAACAACTTTTAAGGTGTTAGTATACCAAATAATGTGGTTCATCTGTAAAATATATTAAACGTTTAAGCTATCGATGTATTTACAGAACATTGTAACAAACATTTGGTGTAAAAAAATGTAAATATGTTTCAATCATCTAACACATATTGTCCTTACTGCATCTGAAGACTGCAATATGACAACATTGAAATGCATGTTCGATTTCGAAATCGACAATAAATTTAATGTAGCCTTATCTATTTGCCGAATGAAATAATTGGGGCTATGTTGGTTCAGTTTTGTTAATGTGCTTCTTAGAATTATGTATACATTGTCAATGTGCCACGACTAATAATTTCAATATAAAGAAGTGAAACTCCAGAAGCTGCAGCAGTATTGCATTTATATCATACACACCTTCGTGGTCCTTTATTTATGGCAAGGAACCAATTGCCAAAACGTTACAGTACGGCACAAAACGAAACAAAGCCGAAACGAGGCATACATAATATGAAATCCCCATCCCCCCCAAAAAAGGATGGTTCATTCACAGTTATATACCCCGTGCTTACACCGCAACACATCTCGACGTGGGAACCATGTTTAACATACACATAATGGACATCTTTACATACATAAACACTTATTTACAAACATGAAACCATAGTTGTATTAGGGCAGGATCCGATAAGGATTCTAAACTACCCTCACACTATGTTAGAAACACCGAGGAAATTTATAGGCGTATAAATAGATTTTTTACATATGCACCACTGAAAAAGTGTACTATTAACATTTGTTACATTCCATCATTTACATTTGATTTATTTAAGTATGCTATGTGGTGTCTGTTGCAGTTGATGATAGACGAAACTTAACTTTCGTAGACAGCAGATTGAACATCTGATTCACGGTCCGTACAACAAATGTACAACGATGAAATACACAACAGCTGATTAATGGCACATAACGACAACGAGTGGACGTCCGTCCCCATGGATGTGCTACATCCAGCTACCCACAACAGACCTGACTGGCGAGGGATCTCTGAGTCGTCGTTCCTTATGACCATACCAACGGTCAAACCGGTCAATGGTGTGATGATTAAAGACACCGTATGTTACACTGCACACTCCAAAACATGTGTTAGACGGCGCCCTCCACAACTACTGTGCTATGATACATACAGAAAATGTATGTAAGACTGCTTACAGCAATACAAATGCATCAGGACCCAAAAAGCCAACATGTTACACTACAAACTACACAAAGATGGCTACGTGGCACACACACACACCATGTGTTACAATGGTAAATGAGCAGTGCTTTAATTTAACATAACGGCTCACGCCGACATCTGTGACATAATTGATTCCACCACAAATGCAAATGGTGGATAATGACAACAGTAGTTACAACACAAACTTAATGACGAGTGTTTAATGGTTCTTAAAGGGTAATGGGTCTTGTGTACCGCACTTCCATTCGTCTTCAACTGTTTGTATTACGAAATATGTATTTTGTTGAGTGTATATCGTATATTTCTGATATTGATAAATTTAACACTCTCATTTGTCCAACGCAACATTCAAAGTCATAGTCATGTTTAAGAATTCGATTTTATACAACCGTACACTTTCCAAATGGTTCCAATCCTAACCCCAACTCAACCCCAACATACATTACCCTTGTCCATCCTAAATGTATTGACCTGGCCCCGTGTTCACAAAACATTTTTTGCAATCGAAAATCGATTTTGCTTGTCATTGAAAATGGATTTCCATTGTAGTTGATAGGCAAAAATGAAAATCGATGTCAGTTAAAATTGATTTTCGATTGCAAAATTGTTTTGTGAACACGGTGCCAGATTGGCGCATTTTACTGAAAACTAAGCTTCAAAGTTCTAGAACGGATATACGTTGTAATGTTCGCAATGGGGAAGTAATCCAGGCAAAGAGCAATTATATCCGTATAAAGGCACTTTTTTATAATCGAATAGATATACAATGTGAATTTTTAATGTATGTTACAAAGTGAATGTCATATTTGCAGCATTATCTATGGTAGATATTGGTTTTGTTATGTGATTTATGTTGTTATTCGTAACGTTCCAATTTAAACGAGAAACATGAATTCATTATTGTTTTATTTTTTTTAACACAGCTGAAAAAATAATATAAAAAATACAAATAATAAAAAAATCGTATCTCAAATGGGATCTTTTTTAACTTCGAATGCACACATCTGCAACATGAACCTGGTACGTCCGTCCTCTGGCAGCCCGCGTGGCTTCTTAACATGGTCTCGTGACTCAGCTACATGACCACGTGACTCTCAAACACAATCCAGTGACTTCATAACAAGACATTGTGTCCATTGAACATGACTGCTAGTCTGCAATATGAACATGGTACGTCCTTCCTCTAGCGTCCGCGTGGCTTCTAAACTTCGTCTCGTGACTCAGAAACATGACCATGTGACTCTCAAACACAATCAAGTGACTTCAAAATACGACATTGTGTCAATTGAACATAACCCACAGTCTGCAACATGAACCCGGTACGTCCGTCCTCTTGCAGCCCCCGTGGCTTCTTAACATGGTCTCGTGACTCAGACACATGACCACGTGACTCTCAAACACAATCCAATGACTTCATAACAAGACATCGTGTCAATTAAACATGAGTGCCAGTCCTCAGGCAGCCCCCGTGGCTTCTAATAATGGTCTCGTGACTCATACACATGAACAAGTAACTCTTAAACACATTTCCAGTGACTTCATAACTAGACATCGTGTCAATTAAACATGAGTTCTAGGCGGCAGCATGAACCTGGTACGTCCGTCCTCTGGCAGCCCCCGTGGCTTCTTAACATGGTGTCGTGACTCAGACACACGACCACGTGACTCTCTAACACAATCCAGTGACTATATAACAAGACATCGTGTCAATTAAACATGAGTGCTAGTCCTCTGGCAGCCCCCGTGGCTTCTTAACATGGTCTCGTGATTCAGACACATGACCACGTGACTCTCAATCACAATCCACTGACTTCCTAACTCGACATTGTGTCATTTGAACATGAACAGTAGTCTGCAACATGAACCTGGAACGTCCGTCCTCTGGCAGTCCGCGTGGCTCCAAATATGGTCTCGTGACTCAGAAACATGACCACGTGACTCTCAAATACAATCCAGTGACTATTTAACACGTCATCATGACAATTTCACATGACAACAATATGCATAATTGTGATGCTCAACTTTGTTTGACACGAGTTTGTGCTTGTGCTAGTGTCTACTACATGGTCACATAGGTCTTGTCCAGCTGTTTGTATAGCTTGTATTCATTATACTTGTACTTAAGATGTAACTACAGTTTCTTATACTAAAAACGTTCACATTGTATGTTTTTAGTAAATAATAATGGAATGTCCTTCCCATGGCGACCGCTCGTCTGCAACATAAACCTGGTACGTCCATCTTTTGGCAGCCCTCATGGCTTCTAAACATGGACTCGTGACTGAGAAACATCACCACTCGATTCTCAAACTCAATTCAGAGACTGTATAAAACGACATCGTGTCAAATGAACATGACTTTTAGTATTAAAAATTAACCTGGTACGTTCGGCCTCTGGCAGCCCCCGCGGCTTCTTAACATGGTCTCGTGATTCAGAAACATGACCCTGTGACTCTCAAACACGATCAAATCATTCCTTATACGATATTGTGACAATTTAACATGATAAATTGACGCAAAAAAGTGAGGTTCAACATTGTTCAACACGATTTCGTGCTTGTTAGGTTAAGTGTCTAATATATGGTATAACATGTCTTTTCCAGCTGTATGTCCAGCTTGTCTTTAATATACATGTACTTAATGTGTTACTACAGGTTGTTTTACTTAATAAGTTCACATTGTATGTCGTGAGTAAATTATGATAAATCGTCCTTCTCATGGCAACCCCTCGTCTGCAACAGGATTCTAGTACGTCCATCCTGTGGCAGCCCCCGTTGCTTCTTAACATGGTCTTGTGACTCAGAAACATGAGGAAGTGACACTTACATATAATCATGTAACTTCTTAAAATGACATAGTGAAAATTTAAATGTGACAATACGACGCAAAGATTAGATGTTAAATACAATTTCGCGCTTGTCAGATGTAGCAACTTCTGTATGGTCACAACGGCCCAGTTGTTTTTCTAGCTTTTACATATAATTGTACTTTATTTGTACAACAGTTGGTTTTTATTACAAAAGTGCATATGATATGTTTCTATTTAATGATGAATAAATGTGCGTTTATGTCCACCGCTGGTCTGCAACATGAACCTGGTACGTCCGTCCTCTAACAGCCTCCGTAGCTTCTAAACGTGGTCTCGTAACTCAGAAACATGACTGCGTTACTCTCAAACACAATCCTTCCTATGGCGACCGTTCTGTCAGTTAGAGTCTTTTTGTTTTTCATTAACGGTTTACTGAAACAATGTATGAGTATTAATTGTTTATGTATGGCTTTCCTGGTAAACCGTATGAGTTTTTTCTGTTTTACGTACGTTTCTTTCCATCAGTTTCTTTACTTTTACGCACGGGTTTCCTGACAAAACGCATACGACTTACAAACCGTTTGGGTATTTGTTCATATAATTATGGTTCTCCTGCCAAACCGAATGGGGCTTTGTTTCTCTTTATTCATTTTTGCAAATAACAGCGGTCTTTATTCTTTTGAAGGGGAGCTTTTTGGGCAGTCAAAGGCTGAAGTCCGTTGTCGTTTGTCGAATGTCGTGCGGTGTGCGTTGTCAAAATTTAGCTGGATAAGACTCTAGGCGCCACTTTTGTTTTAGTCTTGATGAAACGTGTGTCCAAACAACTAGGTACCCATTTCTATAATTTATTTACATTTATTAGTGTGCCCAAACCTCCAATTTTAAGACAAACTTGTTTACGTATTTGTTTAAATCCTTACCACTCTAGAGGATGCATGATTGGTTTAATCTTTATAAGAACTTGTTTTAATTTTTTTTTGAAATATCTAAGCCCAGTTTAAATTTCGGTTAAGAGAAGTTGAACTTTCAAAGGTCACATGTTAACAAATATCAAACTACCATTCTAAAACTTTCACATGTGACTCGATCCTGATATAACATCGCCATTATGGTTATCTGTATTATATCATGATCGTGTTTGAATCTGGGTCAAGTGGGGTAAAAAACAAGGTTACTTGGTAAGTCATGGTTTATCGTATTTAATTTGAGCGTGTTAGGTTCACCGTTACCATCTTGTTTCATGTTATATGATATAAACCTGCGTATAGTTGTCGTAAATACATTTTGATATTGATTTATTGTGCTATTTATTTTTGTTAATTTTGATTGCCTGTTCATTGTAAAATGACCAAATAATGTTCAATTTTATAGAGCGGTAATACATTGTACATGTATTTGCGTTTATCGGTGTGTAAATGTCTAAAAACTCCTTTAAAGTGAACGTCTTAGATAGTTTGAATGTATAAACACTTATTTACAAATAATTAAACATATACGTTTATTTTCTCTTGAAACTGTAACGTACACAATATTATATATAGATTTACGATATTTGAAGCAGTTTCGGTATTAAAGCTGTGATATGTTCTAAATGTCTTACTGAATAAATATAAACATAAATTAATATGTGTTCGTTAAGAAATATTAGCGTGTATAATGAAGCGCAGAATACGGTCGGTTAGTAAGCAAACTTCCGCTATTGAAATACTGAAACAATGAACTTGTGCGGATTTTTAGTAAACATATTGTTATACGTACTAACATATACAATCAGGGTAGTATTTTCATTCATCATTCATAACCGAAAGAATTATATACGTAGTTAACTGTACAAATTAAATATAGTTCACAATCCAATATACTAAATCGGCATGAGAAACAAAACTAGAACATATCCAAGTTTTGGATATCAATCCGTGATTTGGATTTTAATGATGAAGAATGAAAATATCTTAACTATATTTTTCTAAACTTTATCGCGTGTTAATAAATGTAAAATATGAAATGTACTTATATAAATACTACATTGTGAGTTAATATTCACATTTAAATAGTTGTAGCTTAACATTCTTTATTGGATTAGTAATATTATGCAGACAGGACATGTCACCCTAAGTCATGTGTGAGGCAGCCCTGTCACTATAGAAGATATAACATGATTTATGACTTGTTATAAATATTTCGTTATAGTATCCAGACGGGAAATGTCTCCCTAAGTCATGTGTGAGGCAGCCCTGTCACCATAGAAAATATAACATGATTTATGACTTGTTATAAATATTTATCTTAAATTTCAAAAAAACACCAAGATGTATGCGAGCATCCATACAATGAGTTTTCTGTGTGGCTTTGCAACGGAGCCCCCCCCTTTTTTTAACACAAAACATAATAGCGTTTTTCAGCTAGATTTCGCTTAGTGCGCAAAATACTTTAATTCCTATGGTCACATATATTTATACGGAAACCCGCTCTAATAAAGTTTATACGCCTAAACAGTTGCATGTTGTCATATTCTTTAAGAGAGGAACACTATTTAGATACGTTATTTGCTTAACACAATAACGAACATCCTTTTAACAACTGATAAATACAAATATCGTATCCAACATTAAGCTGTATGAAGCTGTGGACTGTCTTTCAAAATAACATTAAATATGAAACATGATTTATAAAAAAAAACATGATATCGATCAGTAATTACATATCTTCTCTTGATGGTGTTTGCAAAATTAATACTTGTACACACTTGTTAAACAAAAAATAATTCAATATTAACTAAATTCAGCGAAGGTAACCCCATTGAATTTAGTGAAGTGAATAATTTAGCTGGTATGTATCGAATAAGCCTAACGTTACATCTAAATTTGTTAAACTCAGCACGCTTCATACCGGGTATTTAATTCTAATGTATTTAATATTTTGTGTTTAACCCCATTGCATACGCGTTACATGTAACTGTTCGTGAATACACTGTAGTCAGAGACTTATTTTAATGACATGGCACAAACATATGTATCATAATTCTGATGGAGGAATGATATACTCATATAACGACGTTGATGTTCATCTAACCAACCCAGTTAAAATGCTATAGTGTGTGCATGTGTACGTTCAATGAAATAATTTATAAAATTGTTCTGATTTTAGTTTAAACGTACGAGTGTTTTTGAGTGCTATCTGTGTGGGCTCCTTTTATGAGCAATTGAACGTACTATCTTACATAACAATCACCGGTATAAGTTACAAATAATTGAGCTTCTTCGCGTTGTATGGTCGTATGGCAATTTATGGTGTATTTCATGCGCAAATACTTTATGGCTTTTATTTTCAAGACACTTCGTAATATAGTTGAATGTTTAGCTGGTCATAATATCTCATTGTAATGAGCACCGAGGAGGAAAATTAACATTAAAACATTAAAACGGTAACGTGTTGCCCTATAGGTGCTGGTATTGCAACGTTCTAATCGTTTTTATCATCCCACTTTTCATCGCATTGTTAGTACCCAAACTAGAGTGGCATTGTTAATAGTCGTGTTTTTCTATTTAAGCATACTGTTATAGCTCATTTATAGCGCAAATGAAGCAGGTCATTTTGAAAAAATCTTTTGGAGGAGTGAACAACTGATTGAATTTTGAATTTCAATAAACTTAGGAAAGCTGGACTACCTGCGCACTCGAATACAGTTTGACTGCTTACTACCGTAATTGCTCTTAGTTTTCGGACACTCTAATTTTTCTGACACCATCTTTGTTATTCCCAATGTTAAAGTGTGAAGGTCTAAGTTTTCGGACACACAGATTTTCCCCTAACATTAATGACTCTTAATTTTCAGACAACTGCATTGTATACAAATCTTAACCATTTGCATTGATCCGTTGAGACATCACACAAGAGTGTTTTTACAACACGGGCGACCGTCATAAAACCTGGCAGATGATTGTAAAAAGTCAGTGGGCCTGCTTTATTTGGGTACAAAGACATGTATAGCTTATATTAGATGGTTAAATAATGCGGCCTCAGACGCGGAAATACAATATACTTTTCGAAAGTCACACTCATACGGTAGATAATGTTTCACCCGAAAGCTTTATGTGGTTATTTAGTTTAAATGGTAATTGTTTGGAAATAATAAATTCTGCTTAAGGTATTCACGATTTTCGTTTAAAATCTTCTCGGGATCACCCGTTTGCTGTCAATAAGTGGAATTAATGCATATACTAATTGCTTTTGTAGATTCATTATACATAATATTAAAAACCAATCTTTGTACTTGCTAGTCAACGGGGTATCTATCTGTACAGGTATATTAAACATATGAAATGCTTAAACATACATTTCAATTCATTTTTCTTTTATGTATTTACAAGCTCTCGCTATAATCTTGACAAGTGTCGTCGTACAGAGGAATAACCAAGCGCCGTTATAATATGTATATTTTAAGTGCGTCTCGAAATCGTCGTAACAATGACTTCTGGAAATATGTTTCATGATTAAGGCATACCTTAAGCCTCGTTTAATAATTGTACAAACTAATTGTTCTTCATATGCAGGCCCTTATGTATATAAATATGCTTGATATATATATGAATTTTATTTTTTCAAGCAACAATACCGGTTATTAGAGCGCGAGCAAAAATTAAGTGCTAAAAAGGAACATAAATCCGGGTATATTGAAAAAGTGTGTATGATGGTTAATTTGTATATAAGATGACATCACTCTAGCAATAATATGTTTCGAGTTACCCACGAAACAAAAATAAAATGTTTAGACGAAAGAAACAACGAATCGACCATTGCAAATATAAAGGCCTCCTCGTAGAAAATGGGTCGTACTTAGTATTTTACCAATTTAAGTGTACAAATCGACATGACTAAAAACTGTCTCAGAAATGCGTTGCCGTCCTTATGGACCGTCAATAATGGAATTTGTGTTGTAACTGTTTATTTATGCAACTATAATGTTCTAACTTTCCGACCTTTTAACCAATTGGCCCACTTAAGTTTTTTTCATTTTAAGTTTAAGTTAATACGACTTCTCCCCCTTGTGAATGCGGTATTTGATACATGTACACGTATACTGTTCTATTACCATTCTTCCTGTATGCGAGTATGCGAGCATGTCAAAGTGTCAGCGATTGAATTACTTGTAATGAATACAGGTTTAGTGTTCAAGAAATAATTTTATTTATCGTGACGGTTAAGTTTAACTTAGTTTATATTAGATTGTTTAAATCTTCATAGAACGGATTGCCCGTACTTTGATAACGAGCACTCATTTTTGTACGATAATGTTTTTTTTATATGTTAAGTTTTATGAAAAAAATAAATTAATTGAGTTGATTTGCTTCTTATTTAGAACATTGTGATTACATAAGATAGCACATGTATCGCCATATGCCAATACTATTTAAGTGGAATTTTTATTCCAAATTATTAGTTTAATTAACCACACACGTAATAGAAAATGTATACAATGATATAACTTACACTGGTATATAAAAAAAAATACTTACTTAGCAGTGGTATGATGTGGTCTGGAGTGGTGTGGTGCTGTGCGGTGTGGTGCGGTGTGGTCTGGAGTGGTGTGGTCTGGAGTGGTGTGGTGCGGTGTGGTCTGGAGTGGTGTGGTCGTGTGGTGCGGTGTGGTGTTGTATGGAGTGGTGTGGACTGGAGTGGTGCGGTGTGGTCTGGAGTGATGTGGTCGTGTGGTACGGTGTGGTGTTGTATGGAGTGGTGTGGACTGGAGTGGTGCGGTGTGGTCTGGAGTGGTGTGGTCGTGTGGTGCGGTGTGGTGTTGTATGGAGTGGTGTGGTGTGGTCGGGAGTGGTGTGGTGTGGTCTGGAGTGGTTAGGTGCGGTGTGGTCTGGAGTGGTGTGGTGCGGTGTGGTGTGGTCCGGAGTGGTGTGGTGCGGTGTGGTCTGGAATGGTGAGGTGTGGTGTGGTCTAGATCGGTGAGGTGTGGTGTGATGTGGTGTGATGTGGTGCGGTGTGGTGTGGTCTGGAGTGGTGTGGTGTGGTCTGGAGTGGTGTGGTGTGGTGCGGTGTGGTGTGGTCTGGAGTG
>VMBQ01010337.1:4726-15061 GCA_007657795.1 Dreissena rostriformis | reverse complement strand
AATTAAATTATATGATATTATATTATATTATATTATATTATATTATATTATATTATATTATATTATATTATATTATATTTTATTTATTTTTTTTTTATTTTTATTTTATACTATTATTCAATATTTTATTATATTATACTTTGTTATTTTATATTTTATTAGTGTAGTGTAGTGTAGTATAGTGTAGTATAGTGTAGTGTAGAATAGTGTAGTGTGGTATAATATAGTGTAGTGTAGTGCGGTGCGGTGCGGTGCAGTGCGGTGCGGTGCAGTGCGGTGCAGTGCGGTGCGGTGCATACGGTACCGTACGGTAAGGTTCGGCACAGCACGGCACGGCACGACACAGAACAGTACTACCATAGTCATCATTTCGGAGGACAACTTTGAACTCTTTATAAATAACAAAATGTCGAGTACTTGTCCAGCAGCAACTACTATAACAACACGCTCTACGGGTCGCCGAGAATACTAACTGGAGATTAATTACGCTAAAACGGGAGGTAAACAGTATATAATAAATTAAAAGTTTTATGGTTGCAAAATGAAGTTCAAGTTTAATAAATGTTAGATTGATTCATTTCCCATAGATTGCAATTTATACAACGCATATACTCTAGTTTTGTGGCGATATGTAGTTTCAAAGTCGGTTTATATAGCCTTCCTTCCTATCTATTCGACCATTCCTATCTATTCGGTCACTTTCGTATGACGTCATTAACTGTGAATCCGCGTATCCGCACGTCTCCGAATTATTCTCAGCAAGTAATCATTACATTCGCTTCTTGATCATCGGGATACTAAAATGCGTCAAAAACAGATATACACCGTTTTTCTTGTATATAATGTATTGACCTGTACACAATTAAAAATCACATCACATGCAAATAACTCTTAAATAGTTATTTTTTCGTCGGATTTTCACAAATAAGGCACTCGTCAGCGTTTCCATGTTTCTCTGGGGTCACGTGACTTCTTCACTATTACCGTAGCGCTTAATTTGAGGCCCGTCTAGGTATATGTTTACTATCGGTTTTCGGCGATCCGTTAAAAAGTAAGCGTTCACAATTAAAATCCAATTTGCGTCCGTTATTAAATCACCGCACACCATTTTATGCTAGGCAAACCCATCGAGTTACCATAATAGGTACATACAGTATTCCAATGAGACCATGTTAAAGGCAGTTTCCAAGGTTCGGTTGAATAAAAAGTCTATGAGGAAGACGGCCGTGCATTATGGTATCCCATACCAGACGCTCCGTGATAGGATAAGCGGCGAGATCGACCCTGAAAATTTCGGACGAGAAACCCTCTTCACAGAAGAAGAATTAGGTCTCGTATAATGTACGCTGCTGGGAACCACATGCCCCCTTTCTTTGTTTTTAAAGGTGATATTAAACAAAATATATTGCATTCCAAGAGGAAATATTTAGTCCTTCTAAGCTGTTTGCATCAACAAAAGCGCCATCGCGCCAGATACCCCCCCCCCCNCTTTTCCTACCACCCTTGGCCCTGTTTAGTTCCTGATCAGAGTCTGCTTGAGCTTCATTTACATCTTTGTCAGCTTCAGGTTTATGTCCAGCATCATCGGAGTCGTCACTTATTACAGGCTTTCTCGGTTTTCTAGCTGCACGTTTTGCCTGCTTTTTAATTTCATTTAGGCTAATTTCATCTTCCTCGTGTATATCATCTAAAGGTTGTTGTATATCTTTAGTTGTCCTTTCTGGATCAATAGTGGGTGATTTTTTATTTCTCGAGGTGCTCTTCTGAGTTTTATCGACACTACCCACACCCTCATTTAATAAAACAGCTTTACTGAGATTGCTGTTTGTCGTTTCAGTAGTATCACATTCCGGTATTTCTCTGTTCGCATCATGAATCTTACCCGTATCAGCTATCTTAGGAGCATCTTTTGCAGACTCATCTTTTTTATTAATTTCTGCAACCCTTGACTTCTCTGTTTTTTCCTCCTTCGCTTGTTTCTTTTCAATAGTTTTCCTTATCTTTTCCTCCTTTTCCTCTTCCATTTTTTCCTCCTTCTCTTGTTTCTTTTCATTAGTTTTCCTTCTCTTTTCCTCCTTCTCATCTTCGCTTATCAACTTAGCCACTGACATGTTCCATGAATGCCCAGTACCAGTTTTCTTTGCATCTTTGTCTCCATCATCCATTTCATGAACTGGTTTTGTATCAAAAATATCTTTTTCTTCTTCAATATTCTCTTCAAAACTTAATGTCTCTCTATGCTTGCTCACTGATTTTGATGAATGTCCAGGTAAGAATGTTTGTTTTGGCTTGAAAGAGGACTGACATTTACTGACAACTGTTTCTTCGGAATATTCAGTCCCCGTTTTTCCCTTGTGTTTTGCAATCATAGCAGACCTTTGAAATGTTTTGCTAAAAAAAGGGTTAAATGTTAAGTCTTTTGGATCTGTGAATCCGCCTGTGGGGCTTTCTGTATCTGGAAAAAATAATAAAATTGATGTCTTTAATTTAAAATTATATGAAACCTAAACAGAGGTAATTACAAATTTAGTATTTTGTCTGCGTAAAATGGTACTTTCAACGTCAGGGCTTTTTTTTCTTCTCAGAGAATGGCCGATTTGCACAAATTTGAGTTTGCGACTCAAATTTTCACAATTTAAGAAAGTTTGTGACTCAAATTTTCTAAATTTTATAAAGTTTGAGACTCATTTTTCACAATTTTCAACAGTTTGTGACAATTTTTCTTCATAATTTTGAACAGTTTGCGAATCATTTTTTCACAAAATGAGGGGGCCATGGCTGCCTAAAAAAAGATAGGAAAGAAGCCCTGATGGTAAAAGGGATTCATGGTCAATTGTAACAGTCAATAATGTCAAAAGTTTATGACCTTACATTACCTACAACTTTTAATCAATCATTTATAAAACATTCAAATAAATTTTATTTCATACAAAGAAACAAATCAAATAATATCATATTTATTTCACATCCAACACTGCTAATATTTCCATTCAAGGGTCAACAAAAATTGTCATTTTAGCAGGATTGTTGTTAAATCGAGTATATAAACATAACACATATGTGTGTCACAATTTCTAAAGAATGCTAAAGAATGCTTACTATAAAATAAATGTTCATATTATGCAAAGGATGAATTGTTTTAACTTGTTTTAATAGTAGATAGCATAATTATCAAACATTAGCGATGTAAAAATTAGGAAACAATCAGGTCTTTCAAAATGTGTCCCTATTAGCGGGTGGTTGTAAAATCAGGGTGGTAGTAAAAATGGGGTTTAGTGCAAATAACTATAGCATATAAATGGATTCTTTTCTGGCTTTTTAATTTTCAGCAATCAACAAATGTGTTTCATGGTACATCTGACAACGAAATCAGGGCTTTGCAGGCCTCGACACTTACTATTTTTTCAACTAGCCCGTTCGGGCTAGTAAATGCAGAACCTACTAGCCCTGACCAATCTTTCATGTGCCCTGACCCAAGTATTATCGAAACACTTATAATCATAGAAATAAAATAGGAACTGACGTGTTTTCTCGATAAAAATACGTTCCAAATCTATTTCGAGATATGATCCGTTAAAAAGCGTTTGTTGTCTCCGACTTCAAAAAAAAGCTTATAAAATGCAGTTTATTGATATATTCCTCAAGGAAAACAATGGCTTTATAATTTGATTGATGAATAAAAACTTTGTAGCGCATTTAAAAATCGGTTTTGCATTTTCTAGATTGTGGAGACTTTTTCTCTGCATTAAAAGCAAGTTGTTTACGCTGTATCTACAGCGCTACGGTCGTTGAGATAGGTCAGTATTATTCTGTGACATTTACAGTTATTGTATATGCCTTCATGTAGGGACGCGTGTATTCGGCTGCCTGAGCGCTGATTGGCTGATATGATTACCAAGAATGTGATTGACAGCTGGCATCATGTCTTTCATGTTAGGCAAGTGGGGTTGTTGTTTGTTGCACTACACAAGCGTGAATGTAATGTACAAAGAAGGCACAAAATCTGGACCAAACTGGAGTAAGGAATGAATATCGGATTATACAGAAAATTTAAGTGTGTGAAAAAAATAGGTGTCCACAGCCGACTCGTGAATTTGACTCGGTCGAGTGTAGGTCAGATGTACCGAACCCGGATTGACGCATATACATTTTGACTTGCCGCGAAGATGAAGGGAAACACTGATATGTATTTGTTTACTTACGGAAAAAAATCTGCATCGAACACGGGCGGATAATCCCGATTATCGCCGTAATTATGTTGGACCAATCAAAAGTGGTATAAATAATGGGCGATTACGATCGTATTTCATGTTCGGAAAAGTGCGTAGTCCGCCGAAATTCGATAAATAATTTTAATTCGATGGGAAAACCTGAACATATTTTATTGGACATTTTGGGCCAACGGGCTACGAATTTCAATCGGCCTTGAATGTTGATGTCGGACATGTCGGAACACATAGTCCCGCCCAGAATACACACGATCGGTCGGGCATGTTCCTGGGACATTGGCTAGCCCGGACCTAGGTACAGGCAGTGAATGTCGTTCGGACCTTCCTTAGTGTCCAGCCCTGCTTTGGCCATGCAAGCATAAATACACCAGCAACAGCCTGCCTTGATAAATTGTAGAAGCCGAATATGCCTTGGTTCCAAATTCACAAGTGCAGTGCTTACTGGCTCAAGATAACTTCCACAACGGTTATATCTGCAAATACCCATTCGCCATACCTAAGCATTCCATGCCTGTCCCAGCTGGGCTGGTTCCCAGTTTACTGACAGGGGCCTGTGGTCGAAGTACTGGCTGCATGGAGGCCGGGCTCGAGCCGCTTCTTGGGGTATCTGGCTTCCTCCAAGGCCGTAGACCATTCTTCAAGCCCTGAATAATCAGAGATGTTTGAAAACATATATGCCTTCCCTGACTTGCAGCAAAGTTGTCGATGTGACCTTGACCTTAAAACTTTTTTATTTGAAAATCATAGAGGTCATCCTTTCTCAAAACTTACCAACATACTAATTGATATGATACTAACAATGCTCTAGATACAGACATGTTGTGTAGAAACCACTTTTATGAAACAATCCCTTGTGACCTTGACCTTTGACTTGACGACCTAAATTTGACAAGGTGTCTTATTTTCCACCCAAATAACCGCAACACTAATGTCCATGATATTAGGTATTCTCAAGATATTGTGTAGAAACGAATTTCCAGTTACAAGGTCTTGTGACCTTGACATTTGACATGTTGACCTCAAACTCTCTAGGAGTCATTCTTAATACCTCAACAGTAACCAGCGTACCAATTTAGAGGAATGTAGGTCAAAGCATTCTCTAAATATAATGGGAGAAAAAAATATCAATTTCTTAAATTAAGTAAACGTGACCTTGAATTTTGAATCTTCAAAATCAAAATATGTCTTCTTTTCCTCCAATGTAACCACAATACCAATTTGATGCCTGTACATCAAAATTTTCTCATATAGTAATTCCAAAACGAATTTCCTGGCACAACACCCTGTGACCTTGACCTTGGACTTGGTGACCTCAAAGTCATTAGTCGTCTTCACTTTCTCAGAAGTAACCACTATACCAAGTTTCATGATCATAGGTCAAACCATTCATAAGATATCTTTAGGAAACACATTACCTGTGACAAGCCCCTGTGACCTTGACCTTTGACCTGTTGACATGCAAATAAGTGTCTTCCTTTTGTCTCAAGTTCCCTTTGTACCAAATGCCATGGTTGAAGTATAAAGCTTTCTCTAGACATGGCGCGGAATCTATTGTTCTATGGACCACCAAACCTACCGACCGACCAACAGACAAATCCAAAGCAATATTCGGATTTATATACCCCTGCTTTTTCGAAGTTGGCATATTTATAACCGACTTAAAGAACAATAACACATAATAACTGGCCCTTATTAGACAACCGGGTATATCATTTTGTCTCTTGATATACGTGTTTTTCAAATTTACACGTTTCAAGTATTTTTGTTAAATAACATTTCTATAATATAATATGAATAATTACTGCCAACTTAAACAGTGAATTTGTGCTTCACATAAGTTAGTCCATGTTACACACAAGATACCATTTATTTCCAAGTTGTAGCCAAGATGTAATACAAGAATTCCGATAAATATCATCAGAAAACAAGATTCCATTTGACCAATGATTGACCATTACCTTATTCATGTTGTCCAATTTTAACGACTGTGCAAACTTTTCCAGGTTTTGCAGAACACTGGGTTTGAATTCTACAAGTTTTGCATTCCCGGATGTTTTGTTTTTGCCGGTACCACTCCCAGTAGACTTTCTGTTAAATTGACTCCCCCAAACATTAGCCTGTTCCCCTTCTTCTCTGCCACTCTCTTCGTCACAATCTTTGTCATCTTCATTGTTTAAACCACGTTTTAATTGCATTTCTTCATTTTTTGATCTAGGTGCTTCATCAGTGTCTGTTTCCTTATTCTTATCTTCTGAAGGGTTATCCATTTTAGACATTTCTTCCACGGGTTTATCTTCTTGAGAGTTTTTCATCACCTTATTTTCTTTATCGGGGTAACCTGGTGCCGAAAGTATCTTTTTTTTTTGGGTGTTTTCGGAGAAGAATTCTGTAAGTGTAAGTTTTAATACAACATTTCAAATTCACAGAGAATCAGTTAAAAATACACTTGCAAAAGTATAATATTTGTTTTTACCAACAACATTAAAATCATTGTGTTTGGGTTTTTTAATTCCATTACATTTTTGTTTTCCAGATAAACAAGGAAATAAGTCAGGAAATGCATCCTCTGGCAAGAAATTTTATTAAGAAACATCTCCAAAATTCCTTATATATATTTTTTCTTTTCCATTTTGATCAGCTGATGATGCTTTCTGAAGTATTACAAGATCATAATAAAACATAATATTTACAGGTTTTTTTATGGCCCGATTCCCAATGGCAAAAAGTCTACTTTTTTCCCAAAATGTGCTAAACAATTCCCAATCCCCCCCCCAAAAAAAAAAAATGTTTTTTTTTTTTAGAAAGAAGTGTCTACTGATTATTTTATCTCACTTTTATTTCAATTACATCTAACAAAGTATATAATAATATTTGTTTTTTTTAATTTGACTTATTATAAAGAGTTATATTAAATTATTTTTCCCCAAATCGGTTGACTTTTCGCGTGAAATAAATTGGTAATGAATTTATTTTCCCAATTTCTTGAATATGCTTATAAAATTCCCAATTCCAAAGCCATGGGCTATCTCCCCAAAAAGTGGGGAAAAAAACACCTGATATACTTTTGATGTTATCTGGCGCAGTTTCAATATCAGCCTGAAGAAATAGAGTATACCATAAAGATTAATCTAAAATGTTGAGTTATTTCACAATAAAATACAAATTGAAAAATAAAAATTGAAGGAGAATTTACATTCTTGTACTCTGGTAAATAATAAAAGAGGTCTTTCAAACATTAATGACTCCCCCCTCCCCCCCCAAATTAAAATTTTATTTTTGTAATATGGTACAGAATGACTTCCCGACTTGCAGCAAAGTCACCAATATGAACAAGAGCACCGCATAGCGGGTGCCAACACTCGGCTGTGGGCGCAGTTTTGAATAAATAAATGCACTAGAGCTTTGTCACAGACGTGACGTATACCCCCACATGCTGCTTTGACACAGAATATTTTGCATGCTGTCTTCACAAAACAAGAGAAGCTAATTTATGGCGATTTTCAAGTATTATTATGCCATTATCATTTATGGCCATTTTGACCTTTGAACTCTTGAATTTTTTCGCATGACACGCTGTCCAATGACTGTGAACAAAATACATGTACAGAGTCATTTAAAAATCTCACAATGACATAGTTATGGAGCGGACAAGCTCATTTATGGCGATTTTTTACTTTTGAACTCCAAGTGTGACCTTGACCTTGGAGATAGCAACTTAATTGTTTCGCATGACACACCGTCCAATTATTGTGAACAAATGTACCGAGTAATTTTAAAATCTCACAATGAACGACGTAGGTATTGCCCGGACAAGCTCATTTATGGGCATTTTTGACCTTTGAACTCAAAGTGTGACCTTGACCTTGGAGATATTGACGTAATTCTTTCGCGCGACACACCGTCCAATTATGGTAAACAAATATGCCAAATGATTTCAAAATCCCACAATGAACGACATAGTCATGGCCCGGACAAGCTCATGTATGGCCATTTTTGACCTTTGAACTTAAAGTGTGACCTTGACCATGGAGATATTGACGTAATTCTTTCGCGCGACACACCGTCCAATGATGGTGAACAAATGTACCAATTCATTTTAAAATCTAACGATAAATGACATAGTTATGACCCATACAAACTTTTGGTTTAAAACGCACTAAGTGACCCCGTGACCTTGTTTTTGACCTGGGTGTGGCGTGTAGAACTCATCAAGGTGCATCTACATATGAAGTTTCAAAGTTGTAGCTGGAAGCACTTTGATTTTAGAGCCAATGATGGCGGACGGCGGACGACGAGATTGCTATGACAATACCTCTTTGAAAACAGCCGAGCTTATAATTGTTAGAAAACAAAAATGAATAATGTCAGCCCTTGAGACCTTGACTTTTGAACTCTTGATATCTCTTTCTCCTGACTAACAACCATATCAATTACATGCTCTGAGTTTAAAGCTTTCCCTACATATTATGAGCAAATGGTTTTTATTCTAAAAGCCACTGTGGCCTTGACCTAAGATCCATTAATCTCACAGTTATTATGTGCCTTCCTTTTTTTTCAGAGTAATCAGCATAATAATCTCTAACATAAAAGCATTCTCTAGATATTGTAAACAAGAGATGTGTTTGTCAGAAACACAATGCCCCCTACTGCGCCGCTTTGAAATAAAATTTCTATTTATCATTTGGCAGCCAGGTATAGAAATTATCTCCCTTTAAAGCTTATTACTTCCCTTTGATTTTGTCTTTGACCTTGAAAGATAACCTTGACCTTCCACCATAAAAAATGTGCAGCTCCATGAGATACACATGCGTGCCAAATATCAAGTTGCTATCTTCAATATTGCAAAAGTTATGACCAATGTTAAAGTTTTCGGACCGACGGACAGACAGACAGACTGACGGACAGTTCAACTGCTATATGCCACTCTACCGGGGGCATAAAAAACTAATGGTATGCAGACAGACTGCCAGGTGAGAGGTGAAAAGCAATATACCCCTTTCGAAGGGGGTCGTAATTATTCTGAGGTGGCCTATGGGACATGAGCATTTATTTACATTAACTAGCAATTCAAATAAAGCTCAGTTAGCTGTAAACATTTCTTTTGTTTTCAGAAACCCATGTGCAGTAGATGTTACAACCTACACCCTTTAACTTATTTGTTTTTCATTTCAATGATATAAAATGATTCCATTGTTAAACTAGAGCTTTGTCACTGACGTGACGTATACCCCCACATGCTGCATTGACACAGAATATTTTGCATGCTGTCTCACAAAACAAGAGAAGCTTATTTATGGCAATTTTTAAGAATTATTATGCCATTATCATTTATGGCCATTTTGACCTTTGAAATCTTGAATTCTTTGGCATGATACGCCATCCAATGCCTGTGAACAAAATTAATGTGGAGAGTAATATTAAAATCTCACAATGAATGACATAGTTATGGCCCAGACAAGCTTATTTATGGCCATTTTTGACCTTTGAACTCAAAGTGTGACCTTGACCTTGGAGATATCGACGTAATTTTATCGCGCAACACACCGTCCAATAATGGTTAACAAATGTGCCAATTGATTTCAAAATCCCACAATGAACGACATAGTAATGGCCTGGACAAGCTCAACTATGGCTATTTTTTACCTTTGAACTCATGTGTGACCTTGACCTTTGAGATATTGACGTAATTCTTTCGCGCGACACACCGTCCAATGATGGTGAACAAATGTGCCAATTGATTTCAAAGCCTCACAATGAACAACATAGCTATGGCCCGGACAAGCTCATTTATGGACATTTTTAACCTTTGACATCAAAGTGTGACCTTGACCTTGGAGATATTGACGTAATTCTTTCGCGCAACACACTGTCCAATGATGGTGAACAAATGTGCCAAATGATTTTAAAATCCCTTGATGAACCACATAGTTATGGCCCGGACAAGCTCATTTATGGCCATTTTTGACCTCAAAGTGTGACCTTGACCTTGGAGATATAGACGTAATTCTTTCGCGCAACACACCTTCGCATGATTGCAAACAAATGTGCCAATTGATTTCAAAGTCTCACAATGAACAACATAGCTATGGCCCGGACAAGCTCATCT
>VMBQ01010336.1:6724-21011 GCA_007657795.1 Dreissena rostriformis | reverse complement strand
TTATTTATCGATGTCTAATTAGTTAGCGGCTGTCACGGACATGAACGGTAACTGGCGAAACCTCTTCGCTACTTTCCGAAAATCTGCAAATGTCCGCCATCTTGAAATTTAAGTGATTGATAAGCAAAGTATCACAACAACAAAGTAAAGCACTGTAATAGAATATTGTAAAGCAATATGTTAACCAAATTATATATTGATTACGTATTTGCAAGGTTACTGATTACTCGTTTTCATTTTTTTTGCAGTCAAACGATATGCACAAAGCACATTTTATTTCATGTGCAAAACACGTACATGTTTTCGGACATTCGTAATTCGGTTACGGTATGATTCGTCGATTTTAATTTATTTTCCACGTTCTTTATAATATGTTTATAGAATGACAATACACATGCAGTGATACGGATGGTCTGGTTTATAATATTTCGCATTGTACTCATCAGAAAATGAAACTAGAAAGACTATAAAAAAGGACAATAAGCTAGGGCTCGGGAGTTTCCCCTCATAGGGGCTCTGGCCTTTATCCCTGTTATCCCTGTTATCCCTGTTGGGGGCCTGTGGCCCCAGACCCCCGGCTTATTTTTCCGGATTTTAAATTTGGGAAAATTGACACCCCTGGAATTAACAAAACAAATGTTACTTATCGGCTTAGGAAAACAACTAACACTAAGTATTAATCATCATAAAGTAATGGAGCACCTGAGTTGTTGCCAATCGACATAACACTTAACTTCGCAAATATATTGGGATATATACGTTTGTACATTGATGTTTCGGTCCTATGAATCCCTTTCCGGTCCTGTAAGTTATCTAAGTTTACAGGACCGGATGTCCTGTGGACTTCAAAAACTTTTGGGAATGTCTGGATAGACAGGTGAGACAAGATAGACTGGTGAGACAAGATAGACAGGTGAGAAACGATATACAGGTGTGACAGGATAGACAGGTGAGACAGGATAGACAGGTGAGGCATGATAGACAGGTGAGATATGATAGACAGGTGAGACATGATAGACAGGTGCTACAGGTGAGACAAGACAGACATGTTAGACCTGATAGACAGGTAAGACAAGATAGACAGGTGAGACATGATAGACAGGTGAGACAAGATAGACAACTGAGACAAGATAGACAGGTGAGACACGATATACAGGTGTGACAGGATAGACAGGTGAGACCGCGGATAGACAGGAAAGACCGCGGATAGACAGGTGAGACATGAAATACGGGTCAGACAGGATAGAAAGGTGAGACAAGAGATACAGGTGTGACCGCGGATAGACAGGGTAGACTGCGGATAGACAGGTGCGACACGATAGACAGGTGAGGCACGGATATACAGGCGATACCGCTGATAGACAGGTGAGACCGCGGATAGACAGGTGAGACCGCGGATAGACAGGTGAGACACAATAGACAGGTGAAACGCAAAAGACAGGTGATGCACAATAGACAGGTGAGGCAAGATGGACAGGTGAGACAGGTATAGACAGGTGAGACATTATAGACAGGTAAGACATGTATAGACAGGTGAGACAGGATAGACATGATAGACAAATGAGACATGATATATAAGTGAGAAAGTTATAGACAGGTGATACATGATAGACACATGGGACAGGATAGACAGGTATAGACAGGTGAGACATAATAGACAAATGAGACAGAATAGACAGGTGAGACCAGACAGGTGAGACAGGTATAGACAGGTGAGACATGATAGGCAAATGAGACATGTATAGACAGGTGAGACAGGATAGACGGGTGAGGCACAAGAGACAGGTGAGACACGATAGACAGGTGAGACAGGTATAGACATGTGAGACGGGATAGACAAATTAGACAGGATGGACTGGTGAGGCAGGATGCAGAAAGCGTGTTTAGTTCAGTGTTGGAGGAGGGGGGCAGCCATAACACATCTACCAGGAAATTTATCGATTTACATCAACACTGTAGGTTAAAAAACACTAACAAATACGAGCAATATATAATATTCGATCTTTTCCATTGTTACGACTAGGGTATCCGCACGGGTTTGTTTAACGTACGAGGCTGTGACATCATCATCAACGGCTTGGTCCCATCTCACTGCGAGCCTTTCCTGGATAACTCCAGCACTGCGTCGGTCTCCTTACAACTCCAACACGCTCTGGAAATGCTTCGACACGACCAGATTGATATCGCATGTAGGCGTCATACACGTATAATAATTTATGACCCGCGTCATGCGAAAATGGGTCTTATGCCATACGCGGCCATCGTAGCTCCAGACAAGCCAGCACAATCGCGTAGACTCGCCAGGAGCTACGCTATCCGCTAAAAAGTCACGCAAGGTTTTGTTGTCTCATTAGCGTATAGGGTAGCCCCCGACCACTGGGCGCACATGGCATAATACCCATTTACGCATGACGCGGGTCATATATGCCTCAATTTTAGTGTTTGCAAAACTCCTCTTATATCAATTTGCAATGTTTGTCAACATTTATATTGCATGTAAGCTTTATACATAAAAGATATTACCTTAAGTTAATGGTGTTCACATTGTTACCTTACATTGTTAGTCCTTGCATTGTTTTTGTTCTCACGCCTTTTCTTTATTTGGCTTTTATAACTTGACATCTGTTCCAGACGTGTATCACATGGATGTAGACACTGCCGGTCATTATTTCGGTCCAAACTCCGTAGAAGTCAAAGCCGCGGTCTCCGAGGTGGACGCAGTGGTCAGCAAAGTTCTTGACGTCATCGAGTCCGTCGCTGACCCCCACATCAGCCTCCTTCTAGTCTCGGATCACGGAATGACGTCAGTAGACCAGACGCACAAAATCAATATCTCCGAGGCGATTGACGTTCGTGACGTCAGGAAGATCGTGGACTCTGGGACGCAGACTCTTATTTGGCCGCAGCCGGGAAAAACTAAACAAGTACGGTTCTGTTAGTTATGATAACACCACAACACCTTTATTCAGTATCTAACGTTTCAGCGTATTGACTTACTTTCATGGAGGCAATTTCTTCATTTGAAGCGTTAGTTGGTTTATTTTGAACAAAAAATTATCCGAACGCATATCTTTCAGACATAAATGGGCCGGTCTCTGGGAAAACCGGACGTAATGAATATATGCAAAGTATCGTCTCAAATTAGCTTGTGCGGTCCGCATAGGCTAATCCGAGAGGAAACTTTACGCACATGCATTAAGCCCCGTTTGCCTAGGTACACATGTCTAAGACACAGTTACACCAACGATCAAATGCAAATCGCAGTTGTTATAGTCATGTTTATATTATCGTGTTATTTAAACACCTGTTAGATGGTCAACATTAGAGTAGTAGGTGGAGCTAACGTATGCACATATTATCGTGTTATTCAAACACCTGTTAGATGGTCAACATTAGAGTAGTAGGTGGAGCTAACGCATGTTTATATTATCGTGTTATTCAAACACCTGTTAGTTGGTTAACATTAGAGTAGTAGGTGGAGCTCATGCATGTTTATATTATCGTGTTATTTAAACAGCTGTTAGATGGTCAACATTAGAGTAGTAGGTGGAGCTAACGTATGCTCATACATCCATACAGATAAAGAAAAAATAAGCATCGCTCTGGGAAAACGGGCGAAATGCATTTGCTTAAAATGTCGTCCTACATTAGCATCATAACGAGTCAAGTTTTTTGTGGCCTCTCATTTTAGGTGTACAACCGTCTGAGGGAGTTTCACAAGCACCTTAAAGTATTCAACCGTGCAGACATCCTAGATCGATGGTTCTTCAAGAAACACTCGCTTATTCCGCCCATATTTGTAACGGCTGATAAGGGTTGGTATATAGTTCACGTAAGTTTATGACTCACATCAAGTGCTGATATGGGATTGTATATAGTTCACGTAAGTTTATAACTCACAGCAAGTGCTGATATGGGATTGTATATAGTTCACGTACATTGTAAGTGTATGACTCACATCAAGCGATGATAAGGGTTGGTATATAGTACACGTAAGTTTATGACTCACAACAAGTGCTGATAAGGGTTGGTATATAGTACACGTAAGTTTATGACTCACAACAAGTGCTGATAAGGGTTGGTATATAGTACACGTAAGTTTATGACTCACAACAAGTGCTGATAAGGGTTGGTATATAGTACACGTAAGTTTATGACTCACATCAAGTGCTGATAAGGGTTGGTATATAGTACACGTAAGTTTATGACTCACAACAAGTGCTGATAAGGGTTGGTATATAGTACACGTAAGTTTATGACTCACAACAAGTGCTGATAAGGGTTGGTATATAGTACACGTAAGTTTATGACTCACATCAAGTGTTGATAAGGGTTGGTATATAGTACACGTAAGTTTATGACTCACATCAAGTGTTGATAAGGGTTGGTAAACAGTTCACGTTAGTTTATGACTCACATCAAGTGTTGATAAGGGTTGGTATATAGTTCACGTAAGTTTATGACTCACATCAAGTGTTGATAAGGGTTGGTATATAGTTCACGTAAGTTTATGACTCACATCAAGTGTTGATAAGGGTTGGTATATAGTTCACGTAAGTTTATGACTCACATCAAGTGTTGATAAGGGTTGGTATATAGTTCACGTAAGTTTATGACTCACATCAAGTGTTGATAAGGGTTGGTATATAGTTCACGTAAGTTTATGACTCACATCAAGTGTTGATAAGGGTTGGTATATAGTTCACGTAAGTTTATGACTCACATCAAGTGTTGATAAGGGTTGGTATATAGTTCACGTAAGTTTATGACTCACATCAA
Source organism: Dreissena rostriformis (assembly GCA_007657795.1). Classification (NCBI taxonomy): domain Eukaryota; kingdom Metazoa; phylum Mollusca; class Bivalvia; order Myida; family Dreissenidae; genus Dreissena; species Dreissena rostriformis. Next base: position 16,232 of record VMBQ01010336.1, on the reverse strand, counting down.
GTGTTGATAAGGGTTGGTATATAGTTCACGTAAGTTTATGACTCACATCAAGTGTTGATAAGGGATGGTATATAGTTCACGTAAGTTTATGACTCACATCAAGTGTTGATAAGGGATGGTATATAGTTCACGTAAGTTTATGACTCACATCAAGTGTTGATAAGGGATGGTATATAGTTCACGTAAGTTTATGACTCACATCAAGTGTTGATAAGGGATGGTATATAGTTCACGTAAGTTTATGACTCACATCAAGTGTTGATAAGGGATGGTATATAGTTCACGTAAGTTTATGACTCACATCAAGTGTTGATAAGGGATGGTATATAGTTCACGTAAGTTTATGACTCACATCAAGTGTTGATAAGGGATGGTATATAGTTCACGTAAGTTTATGACTCACATCAAGTGTTGATAAGGGATGGTATATAGTTCACGTAAGTTTATGACTCACATCAAGTGTTGATAAGGGATGGTATATAGTTCACGTAAGTTTATGACTCACATCAAGTGTTGATAAGGGATGGTATATAGTTCACGTAAGTTTATGACTCACATCAAGTGTTGATAAGGGATGGTATATAGTTCACGTAAGTTTATGACTCACATCAAGTGTTGATAAGGGATGGTATATAGTTCACGTAAGTTTATGACTCACATCAAGTGTTGATAAGGGATGGTATATAGTTCACGTAAGTTTATGACTCACATCAAGTGTTGATAAGGGATGGTATATAGTTCACGTAAGTTTATGACTCACATCAAGTGTTGATAAGGGATGGTATATAGTTCACGTAAGTTTATGACTCACATCAAGTGTTGATAAGGGATGGTATATAGTTCACGTAAGTTTATGACTCACATCAAGTGTTGATAAGGGATGGTATATAGTTCACGTATGTTAATGACTCACATCAAGTGTTGATAAGGGATGGTATATAGTTCACGTAAGTTTATGACTCACATCAAGTGTTGATAAGGGATGGTATATAGTTCACGTATGTTAATGACTCACATCAAGTGTTGATAAGGGATGGTATATAGTTCACGTTAGTTTATGACTCACATCAAGTGTTGATAAGGGATGGTATATAGTTCACGTAAGCTTATGACTCACATCAAGTTTTGATAAGGAATGGTATATAGTTTACGTAAGGTAATGTTCACATTAAGTGCTGACAAGGGGTGGTGTATATTTCATTATATGTTTATTTCCCACATCAAGTGCCATAATGGTTTTCAAAACTCATTGTATTGGTAGTTTGTTTAATCGGGGGGTTTAAAACTGGTGACTTATCAAATGTGCGTTGATCTTCACAAAGTTTGCAGTCCATTACGAAGATTTCAAAATTGACCGATATTATATTTGTTTTCATTGTCAAGGATCAAACAATATACAGCACAGGACAAAGTATGTCACAAGCGATGATGTAAGTATTGAAACATTGTTTAATTGTTCATTTTCCGCAGAACAAAGTTGACGAATCGTACGCTAGCCTCATCGCGAAACCTTGGCACGGTAACCATGGTTTCGACAATAAGGACCAAGACATGATGGCAATATTTGCGGCATATGGTCGTGGTATGTAGTTAGGATTCGGTGACTTTAACATATTTCATATATAACGATAAATGCATGTAGAAAACGAAGGCCATTAAAAATCCAAATACATCGCTTGTTCATATTATCAAGTGTTCCTTGAGTTAGTTTCTTTTGCTTATGAGCGCGTCATGTGCTTGTTTAAGTTGATATGTCATAACACCGAACAGTTAAGCGCTCATTTTGAGTTGTGCAAGCATAACGTGTGTTTTTATTGATTGTATCATTTTTTAGCACAGAGGGTACGTCGACCAGGATTTGGGCCACACAGAACAGGCTTTGGTCCACACAGACCAGGCTTTGGTCCACACAGAACAGGCTTTGTGCCACACCGACAAGGGTTTGGTCTACACAGACCAGGGCTTGGTCCACACAGACAAGGGTTTGGTCCACACAGACCAGGGTTTGGTCCAAACAGATAAGGGTTTGGTCCACACAGACCCGGGTTTGGTCCCCACAGACCAGGGTTTGGTCCACATAGACAAGGGTTTGGTCCACACAGACCAGAGTTTGGTCTACACAAACCAGGGTTTGGTCCACACAGACAAGGGTTTGGTCCACACAGACCTGGGTTAGGTCCACACAGACAAGGATTTGGTCTACACAGACCTGTGTTTGGTCCACAAAGACCAGGTTTCGGTCTACACATACCAGGGTTGTGTCAACACTTACCCGGGTTAGGTCCATACAGACCAGGGTCAGGTCCACACATATCAGTGTTCGGTCCACACACACCAGGGTTTGGTCCACACAGACCCGGGTTTGGTCCACACAGACCAGGGTTTGGTCCACACAGACAAGGGTTTGGTCCACACAGACCTGGGTTAGGTCCACACAGACCAGGATTTGGTCTACACAGACCTGTGTTTGGTCCACAAAGACCAGGTTTTGGTCTACACATACCATGGTTGTGTCCACACTTACCCGGGTTAGGTCCATACACACCAGGGTCAGGTTCACACAGATCAGTGTTCTGTCCGCACACACCAGAGTTTGGTCCACACAGACCCGGGTTTGATCTACACAGACCAGGGTTTGGTCCACACAGACCAGTAGTTGGTCTTCACAGACGGGGATAGGTCTACACAGACCAGGGTTTGGTCCACACAGACCAGGAGTTGGTCTACACAGACCAGTGTTTGGTCCACACAGACCAGGAGTTGGTCTACACAAACCAGGGCTTGGTCTACACAGCCCATGAGTTGGTCCACACAGACCAGGGTTTAGTCCAGACAGACCAGGGTTTGGTCCACACAGACCAGGGTTTGGTCCAAGCAGACCATGGTTCGGTTCACACAGACCAGGGTTTGGTCCACAAAGACCATGGTTTTGTCCACACAGACCAGGGATCGGTCTACACACACCAGGGTTTTGTCCACACGGACCAGGGTTTGGTCTACATAGACCATGGTTTGGTCCACACAGACCAGGGTTTGGTCTACATAGACCATGGTTTGGTCCACACAGACCAGGGTTTGGTTTACATAGACCAGTTTTTGGTTCACACAGACCAGGGTTTGGTCGACATAGACCAGTGTTTGAGCCACACAGACCAGGGTTTGGTCTACACAGACCATGGTTTTGTCCACACAGACCAGTGTTCGGTCCACACACACCAGGGTTTTGTCCACACAGACCAGGGTTTTGTCCACAGAGACCAGGCTTTGGTCCACACAGACCAGGCTTTGGTCCACATAGACCAGGGTTCAGTCCACACACATCAGGGTTCAGTCTACACAGACAAGGGTTCAGTCCACACAGACCAGGTTCGGTCTACACAGACCAGGGTTTGGTCTACACAAACCAGGGTTTGATCCCCACATGCTCTGATGCATTTATACATTGACCCTTTTTCTAATCAATTACTATTTAAAGTTTATCATAGTGCAAATGTAAGACCCATATTTACAAAATCTACAATTCTATTGCAGATTTCAATAAGAATGTAGTGGTCAAGCCGTTCAGTATCGTGAACGTGTACCAGGTGATCTGTCACGTGACCGGTATCAAGCCCCACCCACACAACGGCACGTGGGACACCGTGCAAGGCATGTTTGTGGATCCGGAACTGCACTCGGAACTATGATAGCTTTTTATAAACAGTATAAATGTATACATATATGTATTATATAGATAACATACCTGAGGAAGTGATATATGTATTACTTACCTGTGTCGTTGGTCGTATGTTATGAATATGCAATCCACGTTAGATGTCACTGTTCAATCAATTTTACCGAGCTTTCACTATTTGTGTATGACCCTTATTGCGTTAATATTTAGATCTATATGATTTCTAAGTTCTAATCGTTGATCAACGTTATTGTCAAAAGTATGTCCGTTCTTTTATCCGATAGTGTACGATTAATACACATTACTGGAATGTGTCTACATAAATTTACACATTGCTCATTCTACAAGTAAATATGGCTACAATGAAATTGTTTCCATTCGTAAGAAGTGAAACTGCAGTTTTGAATTAACATTTGTGTATAATGTTTAATGAAAGTCAATTTTAAACTATGTTAACACATTTAAAAACATAAATAATAAAAACAATATATTTTGTGTTCAATTTGACGTGATATTTACCTTGTGACTGACCTATGTCTTCCATTTTGCACACAGGTATGTCTGTTGCATTTCTTCGTGCTGATGTCAAGTAATATTCGAATATACGCTCGATTATTAAATAAAAACGTTTTGAGTATAAAAATACGAGGCTTAATTGAACAAGAATGATCACCAAACAAAAAAAAACAGAACTAAAAAAGTCGTGCCGATATAAGCCCTACATGAACCAACACGTCAGTAAATGCGATCATATAGCGATCATCGGGTCGATATCGGCATGTTTTCCACGTAATTTGTACTCGTTTTTATAGTTCCGTATATATTTATGCATATTCACTCTCCGCCACAGAGGCTTCACTAAAATTTATTACCAAACCAGGTTTCCGTACTTTTATTTTCATTTGATTACGCAATTTATAACGTCCCTCGTGTGACACACACCAGTTTAAGCGAGACTCTCTGGATTTTAGTGACAACTATTCGGACGTGTTGGTATAATTAACAGTAAACTGTTATTATTAATCTTCTTCTTCTTCTTGGCGTTCGCTCTACACGATCACACCAGTTTCTTCGATGTTATTATTAATAATATTTTGGAATTTGTGTTTGTCATGCATAAGTGGACACTTCGAAATGGATGACTGCGACCAGTCATTCGATTTCGTAAATCGTGTTTTGGTCAGAATGGTTTTCATTCTATACAAACATTTCAAAAAAATAGTGTGGTTTAAAATAAATATGGATAAAGGGATGGAACAAACCAGAAAATGGAAATGCATATCGTTGTAATTTAATTGCTATAAGCAATGGATTAAAGTTGTCAAAAAAGGTAACCGTTTCGTTTACTAAATTGTGTATGTTGATTACTTCCGTTAAAGCTCAAATAGTGTCATCAAGTTAAATTACAGAACAGTTTCAGTTCCAATCGTTTTTAATTATCCCAACAATTATGATTAGTATATACTATTTATATAATATATAATTAGTTAATTATCCATTCTTTCGTTGATTTACGGCTTAATTTAATTCATCAAAATTGGCTAGAATGAATGTGGACGCCATTTTGTTCAGTTGAATCCGCGTGATCCGATTTTTTTCAGACACGAAGAAAAGGCACAGCTAGGCGGGCCGATATGATCATATTATCCCGCCAGATAAGAAAAAGGACCCGCTCGCGACGTCATTTTGTTACTTTTTATAGTAACGATATATAATATAGATACAATTAATACCGACCTAAATATACTTTATGAATACATGAACATGTGGTAACACGGAACTTCACAAGGGTTACTTTCTTGATAACACATCGACAACAGATCAATGTATTATTTTATTATTATAAAATGATTTATCTGTATAAAAGATCTCGTTGATGTACGTGTAATTATACGTGATTTTGAACAAGGCTGAGGTGTTATCCAAGGCTGAGGGATGAATGATCTGAGCGAGTTACATAAATATTGGGCAATACAATTGACTTTCCTAGTGCTCATAATGTTCAAGTCTTTGATTAGTGGTCACTCTCCCGTGTGAATTACCATATGCGTAGTGAGGTCGGAACAGTCCGAACTGGAGACAAAATGTTTTCCACAAACGCTTCAACTGTGTGGCCGCTCTACCATGTGAATCCCCATATGCTTAGTAAGGTCGGAACTTGTGGCCGCTCTCCCGTGTGAATCCTAATATGCTTAGTAAGGTCGGAACTGGTGACAAAGCCCTTTCCACAAACACTACAACTGTGTTGCCGCTCTTCTGTGTGGTAAAACCTAATGTGCTGAGTGAGGTTGGAACTGGTGGCAAATTCCTTACCACACTCGCTGCAACTATGTGGCCGCTCTCCCGTGTGATATCTCATATGCTTAGTGAGGCTAGAACGGGTGGCAAAGCCCTTTCCACACTCGCTGCAACTATGTGGCCGCTCTCCCGTGTGATACCTCATATGCTTAGTGAGGCTAGAACGGGTGGCAAAGCCCTTTCCACACTCGCTGCAACTATGTGGCCGCTCTCCCGTGTGATACCTCATATGCTTAGTGAGGCTAGAACGGGTGGCAAAGCCCTTTCCACACTCGCTGCAACTATGTGGCCGCTCTCCCGTGTGATACCTCATATGCTTAGTGAGGCTAGAACGGGTGGCAAAGCCCTTTCCACACTCGCTGCAACTATGTGGCCGCTCTCCCGTGTGATACCTCATATGCTTAGTGAGGCTAGAACGGGTGGCAAAGCCCTTTCCACACTCGCTGCAACTATGCGGCCGCTCTCCCGTGTGATACCTCATATGCTTAGTGAGGCTAGAACGGGTGGCAAAGCCCTTTCCACACTCGCTGCAACTATGCGGCCGCTCTCCCGTGTGATACCTCATATGCTTAGTGAGGCTAGAACGGGTGGCAAAGCCCTTTCCACACTCGCTGCAACTATGCGGCCGCTCTCCCGTGTGATACCTCATATGCTTAGTGAGGCTAGAACGGGTGGCAAAGCCCTTTCCACACTCGCTGCAACTATGCGGCCGCTCTCCCGTGTGATACCTCATATGCTTAGTGAGGCTAGAACGGGTGGCAAAGCCCTTTCCACACTCGCTGCAACTATGNTTAATTGCTATGGTAAGGTAGTTTACTTGGTAAGTAACTGGCTTTTAATTGTCTTACTACTTCAAGTGCCTGCTTTATGGAGAAGTGTTCACCCTAGTACACTTCTTGCATTGACATCAACATTGTAAAAACATACTACATCGAATCTGTGTACATTATTTTAGCTGACTTTACATTATAATTGGTCGTTTGCGAACTTTACCAGAAAATGTGTACTTAATGTGAAAATCTTTCCTACTACTTTCTGGTATTTCCTCAGCATTTTTCCATTGTGACATTGTTTTACCCTGACAATCTTTGTATCTTACTTTGTACACAATATGTCCTTTATGATATGCAGCCATTACAATTTTATCAAACTGCAATGAGCTATCCTGCGCTGTGTCATCATTGCCTGCCTGATCCAGTGATTCGTTTGCAATGATCTCATCATTAGTGACCTGATCAAATTGATCCAAATCTAATTGAGCAACATCCTGTTCTACAAGTTCAACAGGGACATTTGTCGGTCTTAAATTTGGGTTATGATATGGTCTTAGCCTGTTGGCATGAACTACATTTTTGATAGCCACATGAGATTTCAAATCTCGAAGCCTGTAGTTAACTTTACCTATCTTTTCAGATATGTAAAAGGGGCCAACCCATCTCTTGGTCAGTTTTGGTGACAGTCCTGGCTGTGTCCTAGGATTATACAGCCAAACATTGTCTCTAACATGATATTCTACAGCACTAGCTTTCTTGTCAAACTGATGCTTATATTTCTCTTGTGCTTTTGAAATTTTTTTTTTTTGACCAGATACCTACATACAGCTTGATTTTCTAGAATGCGCCTTAGGTGTGCCTCATGTGATGTACCAGCCATTTCGGTAGGTAACAAAGCTGTGTCCAACGGTACCCTGATTCTCCACCATTATGTAACCGGACCGCGCTGTAAGCTGATGACATCAAACTGTTACAATTCAAGGGCGTTTGTTGCACAACAAGTGTGTGGACACCGTGAAGCGGGAAAAACCAGATTGAATTGGATATATTTATGAGCATTTCAGAAAGGGACTTTTTATGCCGGTGAAAAAAATGGATCCATGAAAAAAACAACGGGAGAGCACTCTTGAGAACTAGTGACGCGTGAGTGTTCTTAATGACAAAAAGGCTTGAAATTCACGAAAAGAGTGATTCTAATGGGGTGTTTTTGTTCTTTTGGCAAGTATTAGACTTTTTGGTATTTGGCGGTCCGGCCTTTTCAGGAAGCCTGTATTTATATATATATATACATGTATACATATATAGCATATTTTACTACTTTAGTATAACAATGGCAACTTTTCTATACATGAACTTCTTTGCGCAAATAATAAAAGCTATGATAAATCTATGAAGTGATAAACAATTGAAACACTATATTGTAAAAAAAAAACATATAAATTAATGTTACCATGGTAACATTTGTGCATGAATTACAGTACAAACAGAATGAAAGCTACATTAAGTCTGTAAACTGATCACAGGCATTTGGCTTAAGTTGGTCGGATTTTGTTTTATTATCTATTTGTTATACAAACTAACCACACACAAAAAGTTAGTTGATTTTTTTTTACTTATATATATATAGCTTCTGATATTGACTGGTGTGCCGAATTCAGCTTTTCAAGGGTCGTAGTCACATACCTTGTATATATATGTATAAGTAAAAAAAAAAATCAACTAACTTTTTTTGTGGTTAGTTTGTATAACAAATACATAATTTAATTAAAAAAAAATCCGACCAACTAATGCCGAATGCCTGTGAAACTGATAGAAGTTTACATTGAATCAAATACTGAATTACTAATTAGTATTCACAATTAAAACACAAAGTACAAAATCATATTAAAGTATACACTTGGAGTAAAAATGGTGCGTTTACAAGCTCTTCTTTTTATACTGTGTACAGCTGTAGCACGAATTAATCGCAATATGTATTATACTATTTTACTGTATATAAGTATGCATACAAAGGAACAATCATACTTGTAGCCATGGAGTTCAAAGGTCAAAAGGCCCATAAATGACCTTTTCCAGGCCATAACTTTGTCATTTATTGTAAGACTTTAAAATCATTTGGCACATTTGTTCACCATCATTGGACGGTGTGTCATGCGAAAGAATTACGTCAATATCTGCAACGTCAAGGTCACACATCGAGTTCAAAGGTCAAAAATGGCCAAAAATGAGCTTGTCCGGGCCATAACTTATATGTCGTTCATTGTGAGATTTTAAAATCATTTAACACATTTGTTCACCATAATTGGATAATGTGTCATGCGAAAGAATTACGTCGATATCTGCAACGTCAAGGTCACACTTCGAGTTTAAAGGTTAAAAATGGCCATAAATGATCTTGTCCGGGCCATTACAGGTTTTTTTTCCCACTATTTGGGAAGATAGCCCATGGCTTTGGAATTGGGAATTTTAGCGGCATGTTCAAGAAGTTGCTAAAATAAATTCAGTGGCCTTCTTTTTTCGCGCCAAAAGTCCACTGATTTGGGAAATACTTATTTGGTATTTATAACTCTTTATAATAACTAAAATTAAAAGAACAGAATCATAGAAATCATTATTATATACTTTGTTAGATGTGATTGAATTAAAATTTAGATAAAATAAGCATTAGACACTTCCTTCTATTTTTTTTTTTTTTTTTTTTTTTTTTTGGGTTTTTTTTGTGTATGTCATCGACCTGCACATTTTAAGTGGTGAAAAGATCAAG
>VMBQ01010335.1:0-26692 GCA_007657795.1 Dreissena rostriformis | reverse complement strand
ATGGTGTATTGTAAATGAATATTTTACCTATAAACCTACTTATATGAGTCACAGACGGTTTAATTATTTAAAGTAAACCCTGTAATTGTGTATGAATACTCAGTCATTACTAGCAGCTCAAGTGAATCACCAGGTGTTCTGCAATGGGCAAGCGTTCACTGGTTCCATCCGTGTGACAAATGTTTTAGATTATCAGTTTTTTTTAAATATTGAAACTTATCAATTGTATATCAGCATGTCAATTTAACCTTAAATTACACAGGAGATACGGAGGATGGTTACAAAACTTCGTCAGTTCAAATGACTCTGCACTGATTGTCTGACTCAGAAAAACGTATTCTCTTCAAAACTAGTATTTTGCCAACCTATGCCATGGGATGACGTATTCTGCAAGCACAGGTATTGTTGTATTAAGCTGCGGAAACAAGAACACAATACCAGTCCAGTCGAATTTGTATCCCGTTGGACAGTCAGCCTCGGAGAGCATCGACAGAGAAAAAAAGAGCATATACAAATAATTTAATATACATTCCTCGACGCATTCAAGGTGCAACTGTTTGTCGAAAATGAAACCTTATTTGACATTTAAGCTTATTTAGAAAAATGTAAACGAAAGGCTAAATACATTATGAGATTCGTTGTCATAGTATTGATATAGCATCATTTGTTTTGAAGTGTTTCATTTCAAATAAAGACTTTTAGCTTAGCCAATATAATATTATACACTAATATCTAAAAATAAAACAAATGATTGAGACGTAAAACAATAAAAAAAATCATATTATCTTTTACCTGAGAAAAACACCGTTGATTACTTCGGAATGTAATGTATTTAATGTGCGGGTTCAAATTGAATACCGAACATGTGCATTTGGTTTTGATGTGTGTATTAGCGTAACAATCAATGTTTAAAATATTTAATTTTATAACAGCTTTAGTTTGATCTAAAAACCGATGCTAAGAAACCATGCATCGTTGAATATTAACCTGTTTTAATATTTTGTTTAGTTGTTTGATATAGGAAGCTTTTATACAGATTAAACAGATGGAAATATGTATTTAATTGGAACACCTTGAGGGTAATGACGTTGTTTTGCCATTGATAAATATTTGTGTAGTGATGTTTCATAAATTGATCAGAAAAAATCTGACTTAAACAAATAGAGAAATAATTGGTAAAATAACTAAACGAACTTGTTTCCGGAGTAAATTACGCCGAATATTAGTATTTATCACTCGGCCATCTACAATTAAAAAAGAGAGAATGACTTCTTAAACTATACATATAAAGTATGCATAGAATATTACCAAAATGCCAATTAATGATTTATTCTTTGCTTAGAAGTGCTATCTCGATTATAAATACATTATATACGTATTTTTTTTTATCAAATTTAATACATTTACCAATCGTTATTTTTTCTGTTAACTGGTCCTACATAATAACGAGTCTGTTCCCACGTATGCCTCTCTGCATTGTGTTTAAATTTCGTTTTAGATTCGTCATTTACCAGGCGCCGGTGTATGGTATTTTTGATTTCATAACAGTGTTTGTAAACGGCCTTATCGAACAAAGAGAAACATTATGTAACAGTTATACTTGTCACAGATTGTTTAATTTACTATTGGAGTAATGTAAACACTCATGAATAGAAGATAAGGCTCTCAACAAAATGTAATTGTCTATCTACNATAATGCCGCGGCCATTACTACAATATATATACGATAGCATTGACACACATGAACTAATTCGGATAGATTATACGATTGCATGATTGCTCGCTAGTTCCCTACCAGTTTCACCTGGTTTGACTTATGGTTTAACTTCATCCGTCTGTCTGTCCCACCCTTCTGTCTTTTTTTCCTACATTTATTCAGAAAGTGTTGAAGAAACGTAGACAACAGTTAAAAAGGGCAATATACTATGATGCGTGACGCCTTTTTTCACCAGATGTAAAAGGTAAAAAAACACTTAAAGTAGAACAAAGCTGAAACTTGTATTAACTCAAAACGTAAATAAAATATTATCATGAAACTTGATGCACACGTCTAGCTTTATGGTTACGTTATGTGTGTTTGTCATTTTTTTATATGTTGATTAATCTAACATATAAATGGGATACGGTCATGAACTTGGTATACACATTTCGGCTTTATATCTTCCCTTTGAAATGTCAATCTCTCTGACCGTCCACAAAACAAACTTAAATAGTTCGCAAAGTATAAAGAATATGATCATGAAACGTGGACCATTGATTATAATTAATGACAGCATACTCTGCGTGATCCTCAATTGTTGCAGATGATTAATGTCACGTGACCGTTACCAAAATATTATTATACAAAGTTCTACAAGTTCTTGAAATTAACATAAAAAATAATCATAAAACGTGTTATACACGTTAAAAGCAATGTGACGGCAAAATGCTCGTGGGCAATCGTCTGGTGTTGTTAAAAAGACTTAATATCCATGTGCTTATTGGATATTTGATAGTATTGGTGTACAGAAAAAAAGGCAATAACCAGGTATGATACATTGTTGGTGGACTGGTAATTGCTATAAAATGATTATAAACACACAATTAATATAATAACCCTTGAAAGCACTTCTCTCAAACCACACAATTTCCTTAAATCACACCGTTGAGTTAAAAAATAGTCACGCCGAGCTTTTATTAAGTAAATATACACACTTTTTGCAAGAACACTTGTTTAATTAATTATATTTTAAGCGACAAGGTCAAGTCAAGATGTAACTCAGATGGCATGTAACATCGTATCATTGTCCCCTTTTTAGTTTGTGCAAGTCATGTTTCTAGGGTACAAACTTACCACATATGAAGTTTACTGGTTAATATAAGTAACTTATTAACACTGATATAGCACGGTAACTTAAATAATTATTTTCCTTAACAAATACAAGACTCAAAGGTATAACATGTGTGTTTGTTACATTATAATGGGCCAGTTGGCTAAATGTCAAGGCCACTGTCACTAAAATATAAACGATTTAAGCTTACGCTGAAATGTGTAAATATGTAGCTTACCACAGGGTTAGACGTGACAACAAATATTGGCCGATTAACGGGAAATATTGGATATATTTTACACCAAAACACTCTAAGAATGGTAAGTTAAACACTAGTTTCAAGAACATTCATAATCAATTTTAAGATATACATGCTGCCAACTCATCTGGGAAATCAAATATACGTTGAGATATTGTTGCGATAATTATATGAACAGATTTCGTTCATTAATCAATATAATTCGTATCGCAGTGAGCATATTATAAAAAACATAAAACAAGCGTCATTTTTGTAACAATTACATTTTAAGAACCGTTGGATTGTTGAACATGCGTGCATTGAAACACTAATGCATCGTATACGCGTACTTTTGTTTGGAATTTATTTTACTTTTTGACCGGTATCTTATGACTTCTCAATTTACTGGTTTATAGTAATAAATCATTGCGTAAAGGGTAAGTAGACGACACGGATATTATTTACTTGTAATCGGTGCAAGTGCACCGCAACTAATTTTAAGGACATTTCCATATCCTAACCACTAAGACGCTTTCACGTCTTTTTGCGGACCGTACCACATCGGAATCCTTATAAACTTACCATGAACTTAATGTACAACTTAATGTAAAAGATTTACTGCTCTCTAACAACTCCTATAACACATGTGTACTTAAGACAGTTAAGCACGAACATCTGTCAACAGATACATTAGGCGAGTACATTCCAGTCATACAGTGAACTCTACAGAACAAAACACGAACTGTACTATTAATATGGCGACGTTATACACTACTATTCCGCAGGTCGTATGATACAAAATAGTGCAACGGACTGATCCTTCACTTAACTGAATTCCGGTATAATTGGTTTGATGTATGAATATATNAACAAAAAAGTGATGAAGTTCAATATTTACATGGTTTTATATTTTTCAAGTTCTGCCTCACAACTTATGCGTTTGATGATTGATTTGCCGTTTTCAGTTATTTTGATCAGTACATTTCCATCGGCTGACCACGAACCTTCAATTTTCTTGGATCTCTTGAGTCCACGTGCGATATACAGGAGCTGCGCACGGTATTGAGTCAGATCTTCGTTAATGAAGATATTTTCCTGTCCACTGCATGATTTCAGTTCGCGTCTTTGCGTGTAAAGTTTTTGCCTGGCTCTGTAGCTTGTGAACTTCACTATTATCGGGCGGGGTTTACGTCCGCCTGGTTTTCCAGTTCTGTGGGAGCGATCTATTTCCTGGATAGACATATCTGCTCCCAAGGACTTGCACAAGTTAAGCACAATGTCATCAGTGCTTTCTTTTGAGTCAACGCTTTCTGGGACTCCAAAGATACGAACATTATTTCGCCTACTATACTGCTCGCTTGCATCCATCCCGAGCTCAAGGTCTGTAACTCGGTCGCGAAGCATCCTATTTTCATCCAGGAGCACCTGGTTGTCATTTTCAAGTGACGCTATTCGACTTGATAGTCCATCTACAACTCCAGCAACGATTGATTCTATCATGCTTTTCATTTGGCTTGAAAGCGAAGATTGGATGGAGTCTTTGATGGCATTTGCTATTGCCAGCACGGTTTTATCGTCGAGGTTTACATCAACTTTTTCCGTCTCTGCCATGTTATCAAAAGTATAATTAAACTCAGAGCTGGAAACACTATTTAATCTATTTTTCTTAGGATCACCACCTTGCTCGGGAGTAGATAAAACTGAGATCGTTCTTTTTGTTTTAGTTGTAATTGGTGTTGATGTGTCAAAACTCATTGTAGGTTAGACACTTGTTAATTTTGAGCAGTGTAGATTTGGCAGACGGTGAGCGTGACGATAATAACAGTAAATAACAGTAAATAACACCCAATAGGTATGACGGTACACAGTGTACACATCGACTGTCGCTATTTTTAGGTAATGTTTTCAATCTAAAAATAGAATACTACAAAGACTATAGACTCACAGTTTCCTTGCAAAATTAAGCCTTTATGTCCATTGTTTTACATAATCCATCGCACTAACACATTCCTAGTTTCCGCGCATCACACACAACACCCAACACTAGCGGAGAGAAAGTCAAAACATCAAGGAAAATGCTAAAAGACACAGACGATAATTATTCAAACAACCAATATGTCCGCCACCGGAAGTATCCTTATATCCTTAATAATACTTGAATTGGTGGACATTATTGTGGGAATATCACAGTTTAAAATGAGCATATACAACATGAAGTTTATCAATGACTTAATTAATTAAAACAGCTATAGCACATGAAAATGTATCACAGATAATTACAACATTAACAATAATAGTGTTTGTATTAACTTTTATTCTTGTTAACCTGCAATACATCTGACTATTTTATTTCGGCTTCTTGAAGATAGTCACTTACGTGATATCAGGTCTTTGCAAATCACAAAGCGTTGTCCATTATTCCTGCAACCGTACTTTAACAACCAAAACATGATCCATACCTACTCAACCTTTGGCTAATGCTTCTTGTCTATGAGAGAGATTCCAACATCTGAGAGAACACACAATTATAGTAATGGTATTCATACACTTGTACATGTAATATGAACTTTAACTAATAAACGAAGCTAATCATTAAAGGCATTGCATTATTAGTGTCAAGGTCAGCTTCTTAGTCAAATACATATTGGACTTTAATTTCGCAGAAAATTTCACAGTTTATTATTACGAAAGTTAATGTATGGCAGGTACCTGAACATAGCGTTTTATCAGACGCTGACATGCAAGTCCATGCGACAACCACCTTGTAGCTGAAAAAATAATAAGTTTTTTTATTTTGGATGCCATATTACTGGACGTAGTGAAAATGCTTCCATAAGACCAGGTGAAGTCTGTCAACATCATGCAATATGAGGAAAATATATCATTGGCTTGACAACCAGAGGCTGTTTATGATTGGCGACCTTGGACGAAGATTTGGTACGGACTGTGATAACTGAACCGTGTGTTTCAGACTTAATTATATTTGAACATCGTTGATTTGCCTACATTATTCTCTTATCCAACTGCAAAAACTTGACACTATGAATAATATGTTCAATATCGATTCGTGTAATCGACGCAGCATCAGCAAGCAAACATTTTTTACTAAAATGCAATTTTAATACATAAGTCCAGCCTTACTAGAACATCATAACTTGATTATTAGATCTGCAAGTAGCTTATCTGAAATATACAAGCAATATAAACTTAGCATTACATTTGAGAATATACTATAAGAGAGGTGATAGATGAAAGAAAAAACATATTCGAAAAACATTCTGAAAATAAAGTCCTAAGTTTTCATATTTTCACCTGTTGTCACATTGTCACATCGCTCATGGTTTTAAAACCACTATATGATTATAAATGATGTATATTTCCTTTTCAGGCGCTCAATTACGTTTTTATCTGTTAAGTGAACATGTTCAATTCCAAGAAAACGTTCATTTCGATCCCACAAGAAACGGATCAGAAGCAAATGGTATTATAATTCGAAGAGTATGGCACACGACGAACATTTTCAAGAAGTTCAGAAAAAAGCAAGATGTTTAAAGAACCATAATAACAGATCTTGAAATATCATTGGCAATGGATGATTTTAATACGGCACTGCAACACTTTCTTGTACTTTCCATATTATTTACTTTCCTGACCTGCACACTGGTCATCAGCATTTCAGCAGCAGTCTTTTTAGCTTGTGGTTAAGTTTTTGTTGATCACCAAAACAAGCCTTTATTAATTTATGCTTTGACACAATGAAATAAAGAAATCTTTTCAAACGTCGAGATTCGTGTTTTGTTTCATCCCCCATTAACATAACATAAACACATTACAATACACGTATTTAATAGAAAATAATACTTGGTTCGAGAAGTCACATTACTGAAAATGTTGGTCATATTCTATTTAATTTAGAGCTTTTTATCTACGTATACATTTTAACGCCGATATATTTCAATGCATTTCGTGTTTACTTAATACTCAATTTATTTGATATACGGGGTTATTTTATTTTGTATTTCAAACGTGTGCAGTTTTTGTGTATATAAGTCAAGCTCTTGGAGAATAAGTGTTAATTCGGTTAATTTCACATGCAACAGCGAGTATCGCGCATATTTCCCTATTTCCGTATTAAACAACGACCTTCTCAATTTAGTACACATCCGTCCCCGCTAGAAAAAAGAAATTATTTCAACACATGCTCATGACAGTTCTGTATCGAACGAACAGAATAGAATGAGAAGTATGCGTTTTGTTCTTTATTCTGAATCATAAAATTAATAAAATGGAAAGATGACAGTTTATGTCATATTTCTAAGATATCTTAGGGACATGTAACACAAAGCCCGTAATATCATAGAATTTATCATATTAAATTCTTATAAAGACAGCTTGAAGCGAAAACAAACTTATTTTTCAACTTTGTATGGGCTTCAAATGCCGTTCCATTTTTGGTTACATTTCCGTCGAATGGCATATACAAAAACCACCGCGTAAAAAATGTATTTTTGCATTCTAGAAGTCAACGGCATAAAACTTTGGGCGAAACAATAAAGTCATTTTGCAACTGGCATATTGGAAATTATTAACTAGTTCATCAATAAATTATCATGATATTATTGCGCAATCAAGCGATAGGAAATAACTATAATTATGTCAAGAATAATAAAAAATAATCAAGAACATGGCGAACAAACAATCCTTAGATACATGATTTAACAATATATTTTGAAGGAGGATAAACACACACCACTTGTTGCATTCTGCGTTTTGCTTTAGAAGAACACAAACACTTTATATCAATCTTATTACGTTCTTCCGGATGAAAGAGCTAATGATATAAAATGCCATTTAGTTGCATGCGTCATTTTGTCATAGTTTATTTTAAAATTACATAGTTTTTTCATTGCTTTAAAACTACTGTTGTTTTATAAATATATTGGAATACTGAACCTCCAGAAACTTTATCAGGGGAGGGGGCATTGTCATTCGCTAGTCTTTATTTAATGCAAATGACCAAACGCCGTTACAGTACGAGATACTACGTACAATACAACATTAAACTTACACAAATGATTGAAGATGGGGGTCACTCCGTGGAACGGACAATGCAAAACACAGAGGATTTACACCGGTTAAAAAGCGAGCTAAACCCCACACTTAGCAAGAAAATATCACACACGTGTAAATAAACGTTACAAAACAATAACACCTAATTTTAATTCAATTTCATTACAATTAAAAAACCAAATAGTGTCATAATTACCAGAGCAACAGAATTGCAAATTTCAAAAAAAAATATTAAATGAAGTAAATATACAAATGTAAGTTTTGGTTGAATCGCTTCTGATTGACACAATCTTAGAACCAAGCATCAACTAGTAAACATTCCAGAGCATCCTTATGCATCTTAAAAATAAACAGTAATACAATTTGTAAATTATCGACTACATAGCTTGGGTGTTTATTCATGATAATATTGTTTCTTGTCAACAGCTTTTTAGTAAATGAAATACTGTTTAATTTAACAAATGAATGCTCAAATGATTTATTTACACAATAGTACTGAACTATATATTGTATCTTATGAAAACCTTGTTATAAGATTCTTATCTAATGCTTTACAAATATTGCTCAAATAAGTTATAACAAGAAGTTCTCGCCCCATGTCAATACTACCAATTGTGTGTCATGCATCTATTTTTTTTTATTTCAAAGTTACATGCAACATGCTCCTATGCAAAGCGTAAAATCGTACATTATACCACACAACTTTAGTTCATTTGTTATATTTCACACAATCTTATCCAGATTGAATAACCATATATATATATATTTGTAAATTTATATTTTCATTAAAGTCCAACCGAAAAAGTGGTAATGTGTTGCAATTAAAAACTTAAGTGCACGATGAATAGCCTATAGATTGGCATGTTTTCGAGCCTGACAAACGAAATTATTGAAAACAAATCTTCCATTTTTTTATGAATAATGCCCTGAATAAATAAATAAAGTATGTTGATACCGTTCTTTCTTATCAGTAATAAATAACATTACATTTCACATTAACTTAATTTACATTAATTTGGACTCAAACTAAAGTAGCACAACATTTTTATATCTGCGAACAGGTCCTTCGTATTGTATCAAGGAATGTACCACTTTATTATGTGTTATGGATTTCTTATTAACTCAGCCACAGTTGATCCATCATACATAATTCCACTGAAGTGTTGTTACAGGGACGCGTACAAGGACAACAAAGCGAGGCCTGGTATAGGGGAGATAACCCTGGCTTAGGGTTAGAGGTCGGGTTAGGGTTAGGGTTAAGGCTAACCCTAACCCTAACCCTAACCCTTACCCGACCCCTTACCCTATCCCTATCCCTAACCCTTACCCTTACCCTCTTACCCCCCTCCCCAACCATGCGCATTACAATACCAGGCCTCGCTCGAATGGTGGGTGTATTGTAAATTGATATTTAACCTATATTCATTTGAGTCACAGACAACTTAAATATTTAACTATGTGCCAGCAGCTTAAGTGAATGACCTGGAGTCCTAAAATAGGCAAGCGTTCAATTGTTCCTATTCACATTCATATATGTCAAAGGACCATCCGTGTGACACATGTTTTACATGATCAGTTTAAAAAAATTGCAACTTATAAATTCAACATAAACATGTTCATGTTATCCCTATATTGCAGAGAAGATACGGATGATGGTAACACCACTTCATCAGTTCAAATGACTCTGCACTGATCGTCTGACTCAGAAAAGCGTATTCTCTGCATAACTATTAATTTGCCATGGAATTACGTATTCTGGAAGCACAAGTAGTGATGTATGAAGCTGAGGCCACAACAACACAACATTAAAACAACAATCCAGTCGATGTTTTCCCCGTTTTACAGTCGGACTCAGAGAGAATCAGCAAGGAAAAGAAGAGCAGTTACAAATAATTAAATATATATCCATAGATGCATTAAATGTCAAAACTGAAACCTTGTTTGAAATTTAAGCTTATATTCAATATATGTAAACGAATGTATAAATGCATTATGAGATTGCTTGTCATAGCATTGACATTAAATCATGTGTTTTGAAGTGTTTCATTTCAAACTAGACTTTTCGCGGAGCCAATATTATATTTACCCACTTATATCTAAAATTATACCAAACAATTGAGACGGAAAAAAATAATTTAATGTCATATTAGCGTTTAACTGAGAAAAATTCCAAAGATTATTTCAATGTGATTTATTCAATGTCTGGTTTTAAATTAAAAATCGTAGATCTACATCTTCATTTTGACAACATTATGTGTTGATATGTGTATTAGCGTAACAATGAATGTGTAAAATCTTTTAACTTGAGTTTGGACTAAAACCGATGCTAAGATACCATACATCGTTAAATATGAACCTTATTTGATCAGAAAAATGACATGAAAAACAAGAGGAATATTTGGTAAAATAATAAAACGGACTTGTGTCCGTCGTAAGTAAGTAATTAACGCTATATGGCTGAATCACTCGGCCATCTAGACTAAAAATGAAAGAGTGCCTCATTAAACTATATATAAAGTTTGCATAGAATATTACCAAAATACGATGCATTCGTTGCTCATAAAAGTTAGTTCGATTGTAAAAACATTGTATAATTTATTTGTTGATATATAACAATTTATTAACAAATCGTTATTTTATGTGAACTGGTTCTTTTAAATCACGAGGGTGTTTAAACGTATGCTGCTCTGCATTCTGTTTAACTTTTATTTGAGATTTAACATTAACCAGTCGCTTCTGTATGGAAGTATTGATTTCATAACAATGTAAACCATTATGTAACAATAATACCTGCCAGAGATTGTTTAATTTACTATAATTGCAGTATTGTAAACACTCATGAAAAGAAGATAAGGCTCTCAACAAAATTGTTTAGTCTATCTGAATTTTGTTTCTTCCGACATTGACGTCAAAATCGTTTGTTTAAATAAAGCTATTTAAAAAAAGTATGTTGTTTTCACATTAACAAACGTTTTTGTTTGATAGCATCTCTGCATTCAATACACATTACATGTTGGATACAAATAAGACAAAATCTGACTATTATGTGTTTAGAAGCCACTCTTATAATAATATTATTTTCTCTATAAAAACAGCATCACAAATAGAATGATGCTGTATTAAATAACAGAAATATGCCGCGGCCATTATTACAAGATATATACGATAGTGCACACATCAACTAATTCGGAGAGATTATACGATGATATAATTGCTTGTTAGTTCCCTACCAGTTGCACCCGATACGACTAAAGGTTTAACTACGTCCGCCATGTCTGTCACTCCGTCTGTCTGTCTGTCTGTCTGTCTGTCCGACCGTCTGTCTGTCTTTCCTACATTTATTTAGAAAGTGTTGGCGAAACGTTGACGAAACTTAAAAAGGGCAATATAATATGATGCGTGACGCCTCTTTTCCCCAGATGTAAAAGGTAAGTAAAAAAATAACACTTACAATAGAACAAAGCTAAAACTTGTACTTACTCAAAACGTAGATAGAATATTATCATGATACTTGGTGCAAAAGTTCAGCTATAGGTTTCTCTGATGTTTGTTTGACAATTTTTCATATGTTGACTAACCTAACATATAAATGGGATACGGTATTGAACTTGGTATACACATTTGGCTTTATGTCTTCCTTTTGAAATGTCTCTGACCGTCCACGAAAAAACACTAAAATAGTTCGCAAAGTACAAAGAATATGATCATGAAACGTGGACCATTGATTAAAATTGATGAGAGCATTGTGCGCGATCCTCCATTTTGCAGATGATAAATGTCAGGTGACTGGTACCAAAATATGTTTACACAAAGATCTACAAGCTCTTGAAATATACATGAGAAATAATCATAAAACGTGTTATACATGTTAATAGCAATATGACGGTAAAATGTTCGTGGGCTATGGTATGGTGAATGTTAAAAAGGCCTAATATCCCTGTGCTTATTGAATATTTGATAGTATTGGTGTACAGAAAAAAAGACAATTACGAGGTATGGAACATTGTTGATTGACAGATTATTGCTATAGCACGATGATAAACACACAATTAATAGAATAACCCTTGAAAATACTTCTCTTAAACCACACACTTTCCTTAAATCACACCGGTGGGTTAAAAACTAGTCACGCCAAGGTTTCATTAAATAACTATACCATTTTTTTTGCAATAACACGTTTTTATTTAATTATATTACAAGCGACAAGGTCAAATCAAGATGTGACTCAGATGGCATGTAACATCGTATCGTTGTCCACTTTTAAGTTTGTGCAAGTCATATCACTAGGGTAATAACTTACCACACATGCAGTTTACTGGTACGTATAAGTAGTTTATTTAAACTGATATAGCACGAACACCTTAATCATTATTTGCATCTGCAAGTACAAAACCCGAAGGTATAACATGTGTGTTCGTTACATTTTATTTGCCCAGTTGGCTAAATGTCAAGGCCATTGTTACTTATAATACAAACGGTCTACGCTTACGCTGAAATATGTTAATATGTAGCTTACCGCTGGGTAAGACGTGACACCTAATATTGGCCTATTTTCGGGCAAGATTAGATATATTCAAAACCAAACTACTCTTCGAAGGTAAGTAAAACAGTAATTCCAAGAACATTCATAATAATTTATGAGATATACATGCTCAATTAGACTGCCAACTCAACTGGGAAGACAAATATAATAAGAGAAATTGTTTCGACTATTAAATGAACAGAAGTCGTTTATTCAATCAATAGATTCCGTATCGCTTTGGGCATATTATGAAAAAAACTTATTTGACTCCAACAAATCTAACATTAGGTGAAGTCCCTCAGTGAAACAGTTATTTCACGAAAATCATAAATAGTTTAGGAATTGAATTAAATTACTACTTTCACATATTTACTATTACATGTTTAAGTCATTGGAATTGACATTTCTGTATTTACACAAACACAAAATACTATTTTATTTCATACTACGGAGTTAGGTCTAGCGAATTGTAGCCCAAAACTAGTCTGAAACGCATAATTGATAAATATTGGTTAACACATGTAAAACTTTGCGCAACACTTAATTGTCTCTAATCAGTTTGTTTTCCATTTACAATACATTTCCAGTTTATTCATGTGTCTGATACAGACTGCAACCCCAAATATTCGCAATAAGAATTTTTACATACAACAACAATAAAGCAACACAAATTGCAGTTTTTAATTTGAAGGCCAAGTTAAAGCATCATTTTAAACGGCCATCTCCTAGTCATTTGTACTTTTTCTATATAATGTACTTATTTCTTATACAGGTAATATTGCATATTCATGTGTACTGGCATGGTCTGTGCTGTTTTTTCCAAACACAGTACAGTAAAGCCTTGATGAGTCAGCTGAGAACAAATAATATTCGTACATATACTTTATGTTCCACCAAAACATTGATTAGAAAACCCAATGGAGGGGCCATTCCTTTAAATGGGCCTTTAAGAAATCAGTTTACATTATCGTTATGTATTGCTTCATAAATAACGACATTACAGAGAGCACAGCGAACATTATTCCGACTATACTATGCGTCGATAACTTTTCCTTCAATTTAAATGTAAACTTTTTTTTTATTATTCTTGGTTTATATGTAGACATCATGTATCTTACATCAACAACACGTACTGAGTTGTATCATGTGATATAAAACTGACTCAACCGTTACCCATTTAACATACTTTAAATTGTAAAGACCTATATAACATACATTTGTACATGACAAGATATTTTAAATGCATTCATCTCCTCACATTATTGATACTCTTAAGCACGGTCTTTATAAAACCATTGTGTAGAATAAACATACCATCATGATAAATAAAACCAGATTTTCGCAAATGCAATTGTGTTTAACTAAAAGTTAACGTGAATGCTTTCCCACAACGCACTATATATAAAACACGATTCATAAAATGGCCCATACACAGATGATCTGCCCAAAAGATAAAATAACAAATAGTTATTTAGTTAATATGAAACGCTTTCCCACAAAATATTATATTTTAAACATCATAAATTAGACGGTCAATACATATATGATGTCCTTACATGATACAATTTCATCCCATCCTCGAAATAACCCACCGTGGGATATATTTATATATTTTCGGCAGTGTTGAAATATAGCTGTCACGCGCGGCGGACTAGCTTATTTGGAATTATANCCTTGATGAGTCAGCTGAGAACAAATAATATACGTACATATACTTTATGTTCCACCAAAACATTGATTAGAAAACCCAATGGAGGGGCCATTCCTTTAAATGGGCCTTCAAGAAATCAGTTTACATTATCGTTATGTATTGCTTCATAAATAACGACATTACAGAGAGCACAGCGAACATTTTTTCGACTATACTATGCGTCGATAACCTTTCCTTCAATTTAAATGTAAACTATATTTTGCTTTGTTTTATTCTTGGTTTATATGTAGACATCATGTATCTTACATCAACAACACGTACTGAGTTGTATCATGTGATATAAAACTGACTCATCCGTTACCCATTTAACATACTTTAAATTTTAAAGACCTATATAAAATACATTTGTACATGACAAAATATTTAAAATGCATTCATTTTCTCACATTATTGATACTCTTAAGCACGGTCTTTATAAAACCAGTGTGTAGAATAAACATACCATCATGATAAATAAAACCAGATTTTCGCAAATGCAATTGTGTTTAACTAATAGTTAACGTGAATGCTTTCCCACAACGCACTATATATAAAACAAGATTCATAAGATGGCCCATACACAGATTATCTGCCCACAAGATAAAATAACAAATAGTTATTTAGTTAATATGAAACGGTTTCCCACAAAACATTATATTTAAAACATCATAAATTAGACGGTCAATACATATATGATGTCCTTACCTGATACAATTTTATCCCATCCTCGAAATAAACCACTGTGGGATATATTGCTCGCCAAGGCTCGTGGTTCAGATTTTCTAAGCCTCGCAAAATAAACTTCGCTTTATTCGGCACCGACCTAGTATTCTCTATATATCTTTAAATGTCCAAAGGATAATTACTAAATATTAATACTGTTGATTGGTATATTTAACCACACAAAACAAAACGCCATAGAACAACGATGTGATGAACGTACATCTTGGGTTGGTTTAATCATATTTATTCTAGAATGTGTTAACAGTATAGGTAATTAACATCTTAATTTTATAGGATTGGAACGGTAGCAAAGCTAGTAGGGTTCCTTTCCTCAGTTATATATTAACACACAAAGCGACGGTAATTTGCATTTTAAACACAACACAATGAATAATAATTCGAGGTAAAACAAATATGTGAGTATAATCAAAGTTGTTTTTAAAATGTTGAAACAGTGTATGTAAGAAAAGAACAAAATGTACATGTAGAATCAAAGAAATTATTTATAAGGAAAGAAAATGTTAAAACACAGAAAACCGATAGTTATACCATTCTGAACCTTCCTGAGCATTCGATGAAATTATGGACTACATAAACACAGCAAATTATATATAAGGGAGAGGTTATAATTTCCATACAATAGTGTGTGCAGTGATATATCCGTGTATTGGTCTATCATATTGGGTTAACAACGTAGAAACGGAACAAATGGAAACAGATCTGGAGTTTTCTGAGAAGAGTTTTGTGTATTGCTTGTTTATTGCTGAACGTGTTGCAGTTTATATGCGTAATCTTGCTTCAATTTTTCAACTAGTAAAGATGCTGTATAACGTAATGTGCAAGCAAAAACAATAAAACGAAAATCCTATCACGTTATTCATAACAAAGCCAACAACATTTTAAGTTATCTTTAATGTTCATGTTCAACTTTCTAACTAATTTATCTATAAATTGTTTTTCAAATGCATAACAATTTTTAATACACGAGTCCAGCCGTTAGCTTAAATGTTTCAATACAGTGCCCAGATTTTTAATCTGATTTTAGGACTGACTACCAACTTTACTGCTCTCTTAACACTCATATAACACATGCTTGTTGTTTATGCTGTAATTGAAAAATACGCTTAGACAGTTAGGCACGTACATCTGGCATTAGCCACATTGAACGAGTACATTCCTTTAGAGTTCTGCAGTAAAAGAAACATGAACTAACTGTACTAAGAGACGTTATGCAATAATATCCGCAGGTCGTAAGTTAACAATTAACAGGAACCCAACTGCACTCCCGTATTGTTGGTTTCATGTATGAACATATTAAATTATATATTGCCCCCTTGATGCAAAAATGAACCATGTGACATTTAAATTATATGTCCGATGAGCTAGCTTGCCTAAATACGGACCATATCAAAATGATGCAGTGTGTCAAACTGTTCGTCTCGCTATGCCGGTATCGAACGCCACTTATATAAGCAACACGAGACGATTGACAATAAATATAAACCATTTAAATTGAAAGTATGACTCTGATGCACATTCATAAAGACTGTATTGAGGCCATCAATAGTATTGGGCGAAATGGCTTTGGTTTTTGAGGTGAATGATTTAGCACGTATTGTGTTTGTCAAACGAATATAAATTCCGGGTACAAAGTATGACACAATGGCGCGTTTTTGTTTGAAGCTTTATATTGTAAATGTTCTGGTTTGAAAAATCACACACTGATACAATACTTTATTCATTATATTTATTAACTTATGTGACATATTCGAAACCCTTGATTGTTTTGTCTCAATTGTTTGGCTCAAAATAAACATTTTCCTTTGAAAGGTCACAGGGGCAGGTCTATCCTATAGATGCACTCTACGAAGAAGCTGATGTGCACGTAATTCAACTTTAAAATACACACGCCTATATGTCATTATAACAGGCAGGCGATACCAAGAACCAATGTCGAATCACCGAGTATTTTGCACGGCTCTTGTAATCTATATGTTCTACCAAATGGTAGGTGTATATGTCTACTTCGACCTCGTTAATGTTATCTTAAACTAGAAAGAGGATGACCGGGTTCATCATAAGTTCATACGGACGCCACATGGGGATGAACCGCTAGGCTTAACAACAGCTTGGAGACTATTATTTTTTACGCATACGTGTATATACACACATTCTCAAAACAGATTTGATGTGATCTAAAACAAATTATCACTAAGTCCAATATTGCTATGTATGTATATAACGCATATGTGCATTGAGCTCTTCTGAATAATATTACATGATACATGTTGGTTTGTGCATTATCTTACTATATCCAATTTAATATATGAACAGTAAATGATTGTTAAAGAAACTGAATATGTTCTCATTGAAATGCATATCATAGTATGAATATGTTACTTACTGGACCTTTTTTAAACCTGGCTGAAATCCCGACTGCAAAAGCACCGTCTTCCTACCAATAAAGGACACACACTGCATGGGATGCATTTATTATATCAAAGTAAGTCTTGCTCTTCTTCAGTTGCGCTAATTTTCAGAGTTGATGGACTATTACATTAAATTAATTGACCACTGTTTTCGTGGAAAAGTGTTACCAAGAGAAAAACGTTATGCATTAACTCTTAGCTAATACACGGATCTCTATAACTTTCCATTTTTATTAGACACGTTCACGGTAGTGTCTAGACTGAACATTTCCCAAAGGGGCTAACATAACATACACAATCTTTTATGACATTATTATTTGTAAAATAACCCTAGGTTTATTGTTAATCGTGTAATAATGGTGTTATTAAAATAAATATATTACTTTTTTGTTGTTATATAACATATACATAATAATAAATTATATTTATAAGCAATAATTTAAAACTTTGATGAATAGTATCAACTTTTTTGTATTCTTATTGAAGTTACATTTTGCAGTATTGGCAATGACTATTATATTTAATGTACCAAAGCATGTATCATTTCTTTAGTGAAAATAATAGTATGAATTAAAGCAAAAAATGAAATGGCAAGTTTTATGCATTTTGTTTACGTTTAGTACACATAATGATTTTTTTTATAAACGATTTATATTCAGCAAGTGCAATTGCAGTAAAATAAAGTTATTTTTCCAGAATTGGAATGTTTATTCATATTATTTAAGTGGAGTCGGTATTTGTTTAAATATTATTATTTTGCCTTATAATGGAAGCATCAAAACGTCGATACAGGATACACAACTGAAGTTAATAGCTTTCATAAAACGCTTTAAAAAGCGTATTCGACTTCGTCAGAAAACATTTAAAAAAACCTATTTGTGATACTCCGGCTTATTTATGTTGTAATAAACTAATGACATTGCTGTACTTGTGAGCTAATGTTTTTCAGTTTAAAAAACTTAATGTATACACAAACTTCGAAATAATCCTTGAAATAACAAATGCAGATGCAAATATACCGTTTCAACGGATGTTTTTATGTATAAATCATCTGATATACGACTGATGTTTGAAGAATGGACGCAAATATATAGGTAGGCAGGATTGTCAATAATATCCATCTACGCTGGTGCAAATGTTCTTTTCTATCAGATGTCTGTTTGCCACAATTTATTAAAATACAACTTCTGTGTAAATTATAAATGCGTGTTATAAATTATAGTATAAAACATAATATTAATAATAAAACAGGGTACTGTTTCTTTTGAAACCAACACTTTCCGCTCATAATATAGTATAATACTTGAAACGTTTATGTTAAATTATTTCTCAAATACCATTACAAAAATGACTCTTATTATTTTTACTTTATTTATTTCTATTGATGACAAGCTGTTTTATCGAACACTGTAAAAGATAAGACCTACCTTGCACAGCATAATATTTGTATTTATGTGTTTAATATAGAAATTCATGTAAAGCATGTTTCACTATTTTTGATCCAGTTGTATATTTTTATGATTATTTCGTGATTTCAGGAAAAATGTTAAAAAGCTATAATAATCATATGTTAAATAGAAATTAGCACAGGTAATTGAAACACTCTAAAATGCAGTTTTAAATTTGTTTGTTATTTATTATTTAGTCTCATCGAGACATCAAACATAATTTAAAAGTATAGGTGTTAATAATTAAATTCATTATAATGATTAAATACAAACGACATACACAGGTGCCTGCGAATGTGTTATGTTTTTCTTATTTTATATATTTTATAAGTCAAACAGCTTCACATGCAACATATCATCTAGAATAAGTTATTATATTGCGCGTATATATATATATATAAAATTATATCTCGATTATAAATACATTATATACGTTTATTTTTTTTTATCAAATTCAATACATTTACCAATCGTTATTTTTTCTGTGAACTGGTCCTTTATAATAACGAGGTTTCCACGTATGCCTCTCTGCATTGTGTTTAAATTTCATTTTAGATTCGTCATTTACCAGGCGCCGGTGTATGGTATTTTTGATTTCATTACAATGTTTGTAAACCTTCTTATCGAACAAAGAGAAACATTATGTTACAGTTATACTTGTCACAGATTGTTTAATTTACTATTGGAGTAATGTAAACACTCATAACTAGAAGATAAGGCTCTCAACAAAATGTAATTGTCTATCTACATTTCGTTTCGTCCGTCATTGACGTCAGACATTTTGTTGGCACAAGACATTTTACAAAGGTTGTTGTTATCCCATAAACTAACGTGTTCGTTTGAATGCGTCCGTTGTTTTAATACACATAACATGTTGGATATAAACTAGACAAAATCTAACTATGTTGTGTTTAGAAACAACTCGTTTCATAATATTATTTTCTCTACAAAAAAACAGCATCACAAACAAAAAAATGCTGCATTAAATAACATTATAATGCCGCGGCCATTATTACAATATATATACGATAGCATTGACACACATGAACTAATTCGGATAGATTATACGATTGCATGATTGCTCGCTAGTTCCCTACCAGTTTCACCTGGTTTGACTTANCATATATATATATATATATATATATATCTTTGGGCATGTATTGAAGCTTGAAATTAAATGCTTTAAATGCTTTATATTGATAAATGTTAACATTTGTACTAAAAATCTCCAGTAAAAAAAACAAGAATACAATTTTAAAAAAGGAAACAAAGTAACCCTCAACAGGGCTCGAACCACTGACCTTTGGATTCCTGGAGTAAACAGCTACCCGCCTAGACCACTCACCATCCACGCTCATGTTTGTACATGATGTATTTTTTGGCTATATAAGCAATCCTGGTAGTTTCCCAAAAAATCGTTTCGCGTCGATACGACGCTTTATCTGTTGGACGGCATTTTTAATTAAATCACTGGAATTGGTTTTTCGAAGAATGCGATTGGCGTCATATTTACAGTGTTCCATATAATACAGGTTGTTCAAATGAAGTAAGGTATTAGTTTATGAGACATTCTTAAAAACCGCTAGATACAATGTAGCGATATCTGAAATAAATTTTGAAATGGAAATAAGCTCCAGTTTATATGGTTTGTATATTATTGAAGGCATACATATATTGATCTGGTTTGTGATGAATGGGTTTGATTGCGCATCTGGACACAAAAAAACGAACTTTAATTTGACAAATAGTTTAGCATCAATGAAATGGTGATACTGAGCTCGGCTGTTAATCATGTGTAACATGTATAATCATTTTAATTTATATGTAACATATGTAATAGGGTTATGAACAATATAACGGTATATTCCATACGTTCTGACTATATGAAAATTGACCGTACCATTTATTATTTTATCTACACAGATGCTAAAATGTAGATGTGAAGTGATGTAATTTTGAATAGATAACAAATAAACGTAACTAAACACACTTATTGTTATGCCACAAATAATACAATATTGACATTTATGTATAAAACGTGTATGTACAATAAGATAGTCTTAAAGATGCAGCATAAGGGGTTTGTTTTGTGAATAATCTTAATCTATCCAATGTTATACATGAACGGTCAATAATAACATTAAAAACCTAAGATGCTTCATGTGAAAATGCATCTAATCATTTGAATAAGTTAATTATCGGATTGTAAGTACATAGATCGATACATGTGAATTGAGCGATTGGTTACAAATACTTTTACGAAACTTCTCTGCAATAATGGGCTTTTTGTTGCTAATTTTGTACTGTATAAGTCTTAAACAACACCAGACTTGTGTTTGCTCGTGATATCAGTATTGAATTTACGCGTATTAGTAGTTAAAGAACTGGGTGTTACGTAGCGTGATACCACCTTCCCGATGTTTTTCATAATACATATTTAATTAATTAAAAAAAAAAAGCATAACACATCTATATAGAACACACAATGTTCTGCACACGGACATTTGAGTTTTGTATGGTGCATTATACTACAATATGGACATCGTGTAAAAAACAAATCCAATATAGACACGATTCTACAGTGAGTAGTCTAAAAAAAATACATAGAAACTATGATCCGTCTTATATCAATCGAAATAAAGATGTGAAATTTAGAAGATTAGAGCAACATATTACTTTTATTGTAATTCTTTGCCACCACTCGCTCTCCATCTCAACAACACATACAAACACAGTTGCATTGGTTTTGCTGAATCTATGAAAAGTTATTCTAAATTGATTTTATTTTGATTATACGAGAGGATAAGTCTTTACAAAATCCCCACATAATCTCCACACAATAATTCTTCCGAATATAACTCAACAGTAATCTGGCACCGTTCAGACAGCATCCTGACATATCGACCTCCCTTTTTTTTCTATACTCATAAATGTGTACTTTATAACAGTTAAGTGGGTCACATGCGCAAACCAATTTTGAAGACGTATCTGGAATTCAGATGATTTGTTTGTATTATTCTTATTCATTTTATTTGAATAAAGATGAGGATCTTACTAAACTGTGTTTTTGTGTGTTATTGTCTTAATTTACTAACAAAGACTCAGAACTGTACAGTTATTGATAATATGTTTCATAAAGTATTAAACGTTTCGAACATGTTTCGCAGAGCTATTGTTTCGTTTGCTAGTTATTCCAAATATTTTTTATACAATTGATCATCAATAGCTTTAACATTAAAATACAAACAATATTAGTGAGGATCGAGGGCATCCCAATCCACACCGTACATAGTTCGCATGCATGCATTCATACTTTTTATACAATTGACCAGTCGCCAGCTGTCAATCAAACTCACGGACAATCAATCAGATTTATTTTATTGCGGCCACATGGTCCGACAAACACAGAATGTCGGAGTAATTGAATAAGCGTTTTATGTAAACAAAACTAGTGGGCGGAGCGATCGCTTATTTGGCGACTGGTCAATTGATCATCAATAGCTTTTACATTAAAATACAAACAATATTTGTGAGGATCGAGGGCATCCCAATCCACACCGTACATAGTTCGCAAGCAATGTTTGGAAATAGTATAACTCATTCTAAACATTTGATCATCAATAAGTTTTACATCTGACACAATGCAAACAATATTTGTTTAACCAATAAGTATAGATTATTGTATAGAGAAAGTGTGCCTTTAGTGGTTATTGGCACACTTGGTGAGTTATTTTCACGAGGGCTTTAGCCTCTGTTGCATATGTTCATCATTTACCACTTAATACTTAGCGTGTGTTATCGCTTATATTACATAATTATCATCATATTTGTTCCTTCACTAAAATATATTACCGAACCAGCTTTCCGTACTTTTATTTTCATTCAATTGCTTACGCAATTTTTGACGTATCTATCTTGTATGACGTAATTTCTGTGACGAAACACACAAGTGTAAGCTTGACTCTCTGGATTTTAACGACAAAAATTCGGACGTTATGATTTATTTAACAGTAGAATATTTTTTATAAAAGCATCGAACGAATCCAAAACGTATGTCGAATTATGTGTTTGTAATGTTTAATTGGAAACTTTAAGAGGAATTAAAGAAATCACTCATTCAGCAGTCATTCGATTTCGTAAAACGTTTCAAAAAGTGTTGTTTGAAATAAATAAAGATAATGGGTTGGAAAATAATTGTATTATTATAAGCATTGGATTAAAGATGTCATTGAGGTAAGATTGTCGTTTACTAAATTTTAATGTTGGATGACTCCTGTTTAACTAAAAGCTCAAATAGTGTCATCAATCTCATCTACAGTACAGTACAGTTTTAGATGCAATCGATTGTTTTTCCATCATTCCTATTTTGTAATACGTTAAATTATCTTTTTGTTTTAATTATTTTTGTTGATTTGTGGCTTAATTTTATTTATCACCGTTTATAAAAACTGAATGTCCGATATTGTATTTTTTTGTGTTTTCGTTTTTTTTTGTACATTGACAAATTCATATGTATCAGGTTCTGCTAAAATATCTCCATTATTTTCAATGATGCTGTCTTATTCTAGTAAACGATTCGATAGCGATTCCAAAACCCGTTCAGTCCGCATTTTGTTTTGAAGCTCCGGTCGCCAATTACGTAACGTCAACACGTACCGACGATCCGCCGTTACTCGACAACAGGAACGAGATAACCGGAAGTTTGCAAATAACCAATTTAGGCACAGTATGCCAATAACCGGTTATTTGCACACTTGCTCAATATCGAGATTTTCACTAGTTATTCGCGAAAAAACAGTCAATTTGGTTACTAAATATAAAAACATATGCATTATTGACAATACATGACTTCTTAAGTCCCATATAACAGCTACTTAAACGAGCTAACAATAGTTCTCTATCTTTACTTTGATGTATATCTTTAAAATTTCATTTAGTACATGGTCATGAAAAGACAGTTATGATTTAGCTGCTTTAATAATGGTTCTTGTATCGTTTGAAAACTGATTACATTCAGAAAACAATTATGTTATTAACTCTTTGACATGCCTACATTCCCAAAAAACATATTTCACATTCAGTTTGACAAAAGGTGCAGTAAGCTGAAGTGGCATATCCAATTTTGAATAAGAAGGAGTTTGTACCTAAAATTATATTGTACAATTCTATATTGAAACCACGATAAATTGGTATATCGTGTAATATGAAAAGGTATATAAAAATGTCGCCCTTCTCTTTTTTCAATACAATTAAAAATAGTCGACCGTTAATTTAGTACTGGCGGGCAGTCATGTTTGGTAATTATATCATACATCGGTTGTTTACCCTTTGAATTTACTAAGATGGACCTTAGGCTTGTGGGAATAAACAGTCCTTATAAAGCAGTTGCCAGTGGAGCTTCTCAGCTTCTCAGCTCTTTGTATCTTATAACTGCATTCATCATGCCTTAAAACATAAATAAATGTTTTATTGATTTGTGTTTTATCATACAGTTTCATTATCAATATATAGTTTATCATTTAGGGGATAATCATCATCATTATTTGTGTCATCCTCATCAACACTTGCTGCAACATCATCATCAGCATTGACGTAATGGTTGTAACACTCTTCATAGTTTAAAGACATTCGTTGATTAATTTAGGGCTGAATTTCGCAGCCCGCTGGAAAGCTAGATGCAACTCGTAGGTGAACTCAGTATTCCCCATTTCCAATGAACTAGCTAGCCTCAACACGGACTCTATCCAACTGATGCAGCATGTCAACTGCTCGTCTCGCCGCTATGCCGGTATCGAACGCCACTTCCATAAGCAGTACGAAATGTTTGAAAACAACTTAAAACCGTTTCAATTGAAAGTATGACTTATGCACATTCATAAAATGCGGTATTAAGATCATCAGTAGAATTGGGCGAAAATGTCTTTGGCTTCAAATGTGAATGATTTAGCACGTAGTTTGTGTTGTCACCCTAATAGATATTCCGGTTACACAGCATTACATAATTGCGAATTTTGTTTAAAGTTTCATTATGTACTTGTTCTGGTTTGAAAAATCACACATACATACCATGTTTCATTCACTATATTAGTTAATCTATGTGCCATATTAGCAAAACTGGATTTTTGTCACAATTGTTCGGCTCAAAATCAAATTTCCCCTGGAATGTAACAGGGGCAGGTCAATCCTAAAGATGCACTCTAAGAAAAGGCTGATGAACCCGTAAATCATTTTCGAAATACAGTCGTAATAGCGATTTGAAATTAAGAAGATTAGAGCAAGATACTATTGTAAACAAATCTTACACAATCTGTCCCCACCTCAACACCAATTACAACTACGTGTGCATTTTTTTTATTATATTTAGAGATAATAGGTCTATACAAGATCTTCAAATAATCTCGACAGCGTTTTTCCGAATGTAACCCAGCAGTATTCTGGCAACATTTAGAGCGCACCCTGATATCTCCCTCCCTTTATTTTTTGTTACATAAGTTAATTTGTAACTGATAATTGTTAAGTAGGTCATATGTCTGTTAGCAAAATATTTGATTTCGAATCTGCGTTTCGAAAGATGTGCTTTTATAATTCGTATTTGCCTATTAAATAAGAATCTCAATAAAATATGTATTCTTGTTTTTGTTTCCTATTATTGATTCAGAAATGTACAGTTCCTGATACGATGCATTATTTAATTTAAAAAACGTGCAATTATTTGTTCACACAGCACTGGGTTCCGTTTGTTATTTGTGTTTTTTTTTAACACCTCCCCCTATACATATGTACATTTAGGTGTTTTCATGAGTGTTAAGTTTGACCTGTAATGAAATATGCACTATCTCATTCTGTTTCCTTAGTACAAATGCCGTGGGGCCCCTAGGGCTGTGCCCTGTGAGGACGCCATGGACGGGAACGGATAACCATGCTGCACACTAATAATACTAAAACAACTGAAGGGTATGTATACCCCCCCCCAATATATATGTCACTCGGCCCATTTCGACCACTATTGATAAGTGGATAAGCTCTAATCCTTCTTTTAAAACCAAATATCGCTCTAGATAACGAAACCCAGGGTTCCGAGAGACCCTCGTTTTCCTTCTCTTAAGCTATATCAGCAACGACTACGAATGTCGGGGAAAAGCACACCGACAACATACTTCCACGCAGCATCGGAAGACGCAGTAAGTGAGCACGTGGGCAAATCGTACTTACCCACAGTGCAACCCCTAGAGGTGAAAATAATGTTGTAATTTAATATGATTAGTAAACAATTTTTCCCATATGTACACTACTTAAACATGTTGGGTAGGAGGTGTCAGCTGGGCTAGTAGAGCGTGCCTGGCGAAATACCATCGTCCGTGCACTCTGTCTCTGTCTCTGTTGACATGACCCACCCAACATGACAAAAAAGAATGGTGACGGTTTTTGTTGTTGTTGTTTTCCCTATTGTAGTGTAGATGATCCCTTTCCCTAGTGTAGTGTAAACAATACATGGGGCCCGCTATATGACAGGAGTGTTAAATGAATTAGTTAGGAAATTCTAATTTACCCATGAATGCAAACCAAATCAAATGCAAACATAAAACCAACGTTGGCGGTTTTTTCTCTTGTCTTTCGCATGTTCTCTCGTATTTTTTTCCATATTATTTGGTGTATAGTTCATGATATTTGATATATATGGGCGACGAGCAAACAGTCTAATTAAGGAAGGAAGCTGTATACCTACTCTGCAATTTTCTAGATTCTCACTCACTACTCATAT